>LR580505.1:0-270087 GCA_900536345.3 Caenorhabditis sp. 39 LS-2015 | reverse complement strand
ATTCTTACTAGATCAAATCAATTCCGCCTTCACAATTGTTAATTTCAGCATAACTGTATTTGTCACCACTGAAAACGAACATTTTTTAAAAATCGTCGTATTTTATTCAGTTTTGACATACATCACCTAATTCAAGTTCCGAATAGTTTCAAAATGTCTATTCTTACTAGATCAATTCAATTCCGCCTTCACAATTGTTAATTTCAGCATAACTGTATTTGTCACCACTGAAAACGAACTTTTTTTAAAAATCGTCGTATTTTATTCAGTTTTGACATACATCACCTAATTCAAGTTCCGAATAGTTTCAAATTGTCTATTCTTACTAGATCAAATCAATTCCGCCTCCACAATTGTTAATTTCAGCATAACTGTATTTGTCACTACTGAAAACGAACTTTTTTTAAAAATCGTCGTATTTTATTCAGTTTTGACATACATCACCTAATTCAAGTTCCGAATAGTTTCAAAATGTCTATTCTTACTAAATCAATTCAATTCCGCCTTCACAATTGTTAATTTCAGCATAACTGTATTTGTCACCACTGAAAACGAACTTTTTTTAAAAATCGTCGTATTTTATTCAGTTTTGACATACATCACCTAATTCAAGTTCCGAATAGTTTCAAATTGTCTATTCTTACTAGATCAAATCAATTCCGCCTTCACAATTGTTAATTTCAGCATAACTGTATTTGTCACCACTGAAAACGAACATTTTTTAAAAATCGTCGTATTTTATTCAGTTTTGACATACATCACCTAATTCAAGTTCCGAATAGTTTCAAAATGTCTATTCTTACTAGATCAATTCAATTCCGCCTTCACAATTGTTAATTTCAGCATAACTGTATTTGTCACCACTGAAAACGAACTTTTTTTAAAAATCGTCGTATTTTATTCAGTTTTGACATACATCACCTAATTCAAGTTCCGAATAGTTTCAAAATGTCTATTCTTACTAGATCAATTCAATTCCGCCTTCACAATTGTTAATTTCAGCATAACTGTATTTGTCACCATTGAAAACGAACTTTTTTTAAAAATCGTCGTATTTTATTCAGTTTTGACATACATCACCTAATTCAAGTTCCGAATAGTTTCAAAATGTCTATTCTTACTAGATCAATTCAATTCCGCCTTCACAATTGTTAATTTCAGCATAACTGTATTTGTCACCACTGAAAACGAACATTTTTTAAAAATCGTCGTATTTTATTCAGTTTTGACATACATCACCTAATTCAAGTTCCGTATAGTTTGAAATTGTCTATTCTTTCTTAATCAATTGAATTCCGCCTTCACAATCGTTAATTTCAGCATGCATGTGTTTGTCACCAATGTCATATTTCGCAAACAATGTTATTTTTTTTAAGTTCAAATCAAAGCTTGAGATCTAATTGTGTTAGTGTATCAAAGTAAAAAGTTTTCATCAAAACTCTGCCTTATCGTAAGAAATGTATAAGCTGTGAAAGCATTCAAATAAAAATTTAAAATTTAAAAAATATATTTGGACCCGCCGGGAATTGAACCCGGGATTCTCTTGTCTTGTGCGGATAGGGTACTAGGATTGTGATAACTAGAGGGTATGGGCGGACAGAAAGAATAAGGGCGAACACAACAAGAATTGCAAGAACTGGGAAGCACAAGACAAGCGTGTTAACCACTACACCACGGGCCCACAGGAAACAATCCAAGATGAGGGAAATGATGTGTTGGGAGAAAGTGGGAGTTGAACGGAACGGTGGACGCCGCGGCAGGAAGCGCATTGCGAAATGTCAGTGAATTGCTGACTTTTTCCAAATAATTTCTTCCGTTCTGCCCACCATCATTTGTCGTATGCAAAATGTGGTCAGGAATGATCTGGATATGCACATAATTTGTCAATAACTGACAAAACATCTTGAAATTCAAAGTGTCCTGATAAAAGAGTTACCCAGCAGTCTTTATTTTTAAAAAATGTTGAACAGAAAAAAAGAAAATGTCATCAGAAGTTCATGAACAGATGTGGGTGGGGAAAAAAATTTTAAAAAAACCCAGGAAACAAGAGGATTCACATATGCGTGCAGATCTGAGGTGATTCGGTGAGAAGGAACAATGAATATGGAGAAATATGTGAGTAAAAGAAATGACAGGGAGGCAAGGTTTTGGAAAAAAAACAATGGTTAGTGGCGTTCGTGCGGATTGAATCCTATGATACAATACAAGAAGTTGGAAGGGTCAAAATAGCTGATCTCTTCTGAACATCATGGTCACGTATTTGATTTCTACCTGGAAAAATTGATTATGAGAGCATAATTCAAATCTTTAACAAACTCACTTCTTGCTCTTCTTTGAAGGCGGTCTCTTCGGCATCTCGACCAATTCGTAAGTTTCCTCTTCGTCCGATGATCTGTTTGTCCTTTTGAGATAGAAGTGTCTAGGCTCAATAGATGGTCTTTCATCCGTTTCCACTTGTTCCGGTACAGAAACATTAGGATAAGCGGCAGATTCAGTCACTGACTTTTGATCCTGGGTACCACCGGAACTCGACGAAGGTTTCGACTTGTCGGCACTGGTGCTTTCTCTGGCTTTGTTAGTGCCGGCACGAAGACTTGCAAGTGTATGTGTGATCGTGTCACTTGGATATTTCTCTGGATTCCATCTTCGCTTGAAACAGATTCTTCTTTGCTTAGCGCGAATGTTCTCAAGGCGCCTCGCTTCTGCTTCCAACTTTCGCAGAACCTCAACTTGTGCCGGATCTTGGACCTTGGGTTGTACAAGTCCTGTCTTAGCTTGTTGGGAGTCAACCTCTTTTTGTTGGTTCTGTAGGTGAACGGTATTCGGAATGGACGGAGATGGGACGGTGCGAATCATTCCTGGCGGCAGACCGAATGGAGACTGGTTGGGAGTAGATGCTTCATCTGGACGCGGCTCTTTCTTCGTGTTCTTCGAGCGTTTCGAACTTTTTGCCGGTCTTCCTCGTCCGCGACGTCCAGCCATTTTTTACTGAAAATTGAAAAACTGGAAATTTAAAAAAAATAAAAATAAAAACGGCGCGCAATTAAAAGATGAGAAAGGTTGAGGCAATAACAGCGGTACTAGAATTAGCATGACTTAATATTTGAAAGTGCCAAACGTTCAGCGCAATTCACAAAAAAGACGCACAAAAGAGAACTGCGCAGGCGGAAGAAGAACACCGAGCGGGTGAATGAGGTGAATGAGACCACACCACGGACACGTTGTTTTGCCGACCGCAACGCATGAGCGTGCGTCGCGGTTGGCGAGTGCGCGTGTATTGTGAAGAGACGCTAGAAGGTTAGACGGAACAGGGATAACCTTTCTCCGAACTTATATAGCAAATTTTCTTGTGATAAATGCCTCTTCTGTAATCAATAACTATCAGTTATTTATCGTTAAGAACAACAAGTTAATGATTGTTTCTTGTTACTTTTAAATGACATCTCGACAAATTTCGGGGTTTTTAAAATTTTTATTTATTGGATAAATATTAAATTAACAAAAAAACAATGAAAAAATCAAACATTTTTAATACAACACATTATTATTGTTTAAGGAATCTGATACTGAGATGGTCCAATTCCTCAATGCATTGAACCACAATCGATCCTGGAACATTTTGCATACGGTAGTAGAAACAGTTGGTGCGTTGCATGTGGGCACTTGAACTCAATTGCATCTCACGGACAATGTCTTTCTGCAGTGACCGGATCCAATTGTCGGTGACGGGACCATTTGGTGTGACCATGATATGGCAAGCAGTGAAAATATCCGAAGCGGTACTTTTCTGAAAAAATAAACAAATTAATATAAGTCAGAAGAGTTTAAAAAAACTTACACTGATAAATCTTTGGAAATCACGGACTGAAAAGTCTTCAATGCGAACAATAACGTTCTCCAAGTTGCAAACATCATCAACTTTGACACCTCTGTAGAATTCACTGGAGATGTACTTTGCCTCCTTCCACTGGTCAGTTGTTGTCAGGCCATCCAGGCTCCCACGGTAGGAAGCAGTTGATCTTCCTTTGTGAGTGAAGACTTCAAGTTGTCCAGGAACAAGAACATTCCAGAAGGCGTCAACGTCAATTCCTTCGAGCAGTGGATGACCATTGACGTCGAATCTCAAGACCTTGACTGGGACTGGCAAATGTCTCATTGCACGTCTGATTTTTTTGAACATCGACATCCAATGAGGTTCCAAAGCATGTCCCGACTTTTTGACGGTTGTTGTTAACTTGGAAGTGTCAATCTCCAATTGTCCAATCTTCAGGTTCCTCCGAGAAAACAAATCGAACAAGAAAAAAGTGATCGCCTTTTCAACATTTTGTCCCGGATTGTTCACTTGATGCACTCTGACTCCATTTTCGTAGAACTTGACACGCTCACTGCTGGTAAAGAAACAATGTTTCAAATCAGTTCCGTCGTGCAATTTCATGTTGATGTTGAAGTATTTGTCTCGGCAAATGATTGAAATCTTCTCGATAGCGTTGCAGTTGTTTTGGGCTGACATATTCTGAAAAATTAAATTACAGTTGAAAAAGGTATTTGAGAAAATGGAAAGAAAAGGCAAAAGGAGTTAAAAATTGACACAAAAAAAGGTGAAAATCAGAGGAGTATGAGCGAAGAGTACACGAATGAATAGTGAATGAATGACTAGTGTACCCTCGATGATGACAATGTTATGTAAAGGGGAGGAGTCTGTGTGTTGTTCCCACAGACTCTTTGCGTCCATGGGAGAGTGACTCTATGTGCCAAAACACCACATCATAAAATCGTCCCTTTAAACAACGTACTCATTGTATTTTTTGTTTTGCAAGGAACAGTGCATATAACAGCGTATTGTAAACTTTATGATGCCATATCAAGGTAAAAACCCCAATGGGAAATAATTTGAACCAGTTTCCAACAAATAATGAGCAAAACTGTTTGATTTGATTTACTATGTACTGCTATCTTGGTTTATTGAATTTTTTACCAATTTTTCTTTTTTTCTGGCAGAATTTGTATTTTCTGACTAATTAAAAATAGTCGAGTACACAAACAGTGTTTCACTACAACCGTAAACCATTGCTTGTTGTAGTTAATGTTTCTTGTTCGTCAGAACGCGAGCTAACACCGTCAAAATTGAGAACCTAAGCAAACCATGAAATACGATCAAAGTGGAAGAATTATTGATTTAATCAAAACGAGTATTTTGAAATTCTTTCAATTAAAGAAGTTTTCTTGGTAACTTATTAACACCAAAAACTCTGCAAATATTCTTTGTACAGTGCACTTTAAAGAAACCGTGCAATTGGGGATTGAAAGTATGCAACAGGGACGTTGTCTGAAGGGACGGTTTTATGATGTGGTGTTAGGCGTGAGATGCAATTGGCACATAGAGGGACTTTCCCATGAACCGAAGGAGTCTATGGGATTAACACACAGACTCCTCCCCTTTACATAACATTGTCATCATTGTGGGTTCGCTAGTTGTTCTGGTCATTTGTCATTCGTTCGAGTAGTCGTCGCTGGTGTTCTCTTGTCCGTTTCCTTCTCAGTTTAATTAAAAAGGTATTCACTTGGTATTACATTTCGATACAAACGCACTCAATTTTTTGGCACATTGACTTACCGAGTAGACACATTGCCAGATGGCCCTGCCGTTCCCATAGTGTACAAGAGTCTGTGGGAACAACACACAGACTCCTCCACTTTACAAAACAATGTCATCATTGTGGGTACACTAGTCATTCTGGTCATTTGCCATTCATTCGAGTAGCAGTCACTCCTAATGTTCATGTTTTTGCTGTATTTGACTCAATGTTTACCTCTACATATCCGCGTTTATCTTTATATTCTTAACTTTTTCTTTCTCTTTCTCTTTTTCTTTTCGATTACAATTTGTATTTTCAGATATGTCTGTCCAAAATAACTGCAACGCTATTGAGAAGATTTCAATCATTTGCCGAGACAAATACTTCAACATCAACATGAAATTGCACGACGGAACTGATTTGAAGCATTGTTTCTTCACCAGCAGTGAGCGTGTCAAGTTCTACGAAAATAGGGTCAGAGTGCATCAAGTAAACAACCCGAAACAAAATGTTGAAAAGGCGATCACTTTTTTCTTGTTCGATTTGTTTTCTCGGAGGAACCTGAAGATTGGCCAATTGGAGATTGACACTTCCAAGTTAACAACAACAGTCAAAAAGTCGGGACATGCTTTGGAACCTCATTGGATGTCGATGTTCAAAAGATTCAGACGTGCAATGAGACATTTGCCAGTCCCAGTCAAGGTCTTGAGATTCGACGTCAATGGTCATCCACTGCTCGAAGGAATTGAAGTTGACGCCTTCTGGAATGTTCTTGTTCCTGGACAACTTGAAGTCTTCACTCACAAAGGAAGATCAACTGCTTCCTACCGTGGGAGCCTGGATGGCCTGACAACAACTGACCAGTGGAAGGAGGCAAAGTACATCTCCAGTGAATTCTACAGAGGTGTCAAAGTTGATGATGTCTGCAACTTGGAGAACGTTATTGTTCGCATTGAAGACTTTTCAGTCCGCGATTTCCAAAGATTTATCAGTGTAAGTTTTTTTTTAACTCTTCTGACTCATATTAATTTGTTTATTTTTTCAGAAAAGTACCGCTTCGGATATTTTCACTGCTTGCCATATCATGGTCACACCAAGTGGTCCCGTCACCGACAATTGGATTCGGTCACTGCAGAAAGACATTGTCCGTGAGATGCAACTGAATTCAAGTGCCCACATGCAACGCACCAACTGTTTCTACTATCGGATGCAAAATGTTCCAGGATCAATCGTCGTCCAGTGCATCGAGGAGCCGGACCATCTCAGTATTAAATTCCTTAAACAATAATTTTTTAATTGTAATCAATGTTAAAATTCTATTTTTTGATATATTAATAATTGTTTTTATTAAGTTTTTTTAATTCAATAAATTTATTTTAAATTTAATCAATTCGTAACTCAGCAAACAACAATCATTTTCACAATATATTCCGCTAGTGGAGTACCTCTTTCATTAAATCGTTCTGTCCGCAGTGGTTGAAAAAAAGGACAGATCCACCTCATCGCAGTCTTTCTTTTCTGTCACAAGGGAGGTCATTCTAGTTAGCACTTGAGATATTTTTCAAATTTTTATGGTATAAAGAACACCTAAATACAAGTTGACTGACAAAATTCTAGCCGCCACTTTTTGGTTCGACGGAAGTTATGACGTCTTCAAGTTGACATCCTGATTTTCGATTCTTCAACACTGTCGACCCAAAAATTCCACACGCGCGTGACTCCACGAGATCGCGTAAATATCACTGCCCCCGGATCGCTCCCAAAATGTCTGGTCGAGTGGCCGAGTGGTTCGAGGCGCGCGCGTGGGAAAGTGGGTGTGGGTTCGGTTCCCAGCTATGGAACATTTTTCGCAAATCTTTTTTTCATCCATTTTCCGAAATTATGACTCCTAGAAAATAAAAAAAAACATATTTTTTCACAGTTTTCCAAGTCACACGTCCAGTTTTTTTCCGATTCTCTCATCCATCCATTTTTTTTCTAATTTTTTCAAAAATCAAAAATTTTCGGTCTTTGGATGAACACTGTCGGACAAAAAAATTTTGTTTTCGATTTGAATTTTCAAAAAAAAAATTTTTTTGTGGAGTATGACATGGGAATCTGGGAAAAGGACATTTTTCCAGATTTCTAGGAGTCACAATCTTCGGAAAATGGATGAAAAAAAGATTTGCAAAAAATGTTCCATAGCTGGGAACCGAACCCACACCCACTTTCCCACGCGCGCGCCTCGAACCACTCGGCCACTCGACCAGACATTTTGGGAGCGATCCGGGGGCAGTGATATTTACGCGATCTCGTGGAGTCACGCGCGTGTGGAATTTTTGGGTCGACAGTGTTGAAGAATCGAAAATCAGGATGTCAACTTGAAGACGTCATAACTTCCGTCGAACCAAAAAGTGGCGGCTAGAATTTTGTCAGTCAACTTGTATTTAAGTGTTCTTTATACCATAAAAATTTGAAAAATATCTCAAGTGCTAACTAGAATGACCTCCCTTGTCAGTACGCAAATATCGACTGGCCACGGGGCCAAGGGGGGAGTCATGTGTGCAGAGGTAAGGGTAGCTGAGACAGACAGGTGTCGTGTGCAACGATCTGCAACGTTCAATTGTTTTTTTGCCTTTTTCATATTCTAACTGTAAATCGTACACGTTTCTTTTGTGTTTCAGGTCCCTCAAGCTTTAAAAATGTCAACCAATGCGACGAATCTTCAAGTACTTTTAGAAAGATCTAAATTTGAAGCTGTTTTAAAACGGAACATGGAAGAATATAATGATGAAAAGAGTTTAGACAAACATTTGTCTGCAATCTTCAACCTTTGGTATTCTTTTATCAGTAAGTTAATCTTTAATTTTCAAAAGCCAACGTTATGTTTCAGGTGAGCCACTTTATGGTTCAGGTGTGCGATACAACAATTACGAAATAGGACTGGCTTATCTTCGTGAATTCAGTAAATATGCAAAAGACCACGATCTGCTCAGTGACAAAATTGGAACAATTCGCCTTGACGAATACGTATGTCGCAACACTTTCAAAACTTTTTAAATAATTAATCTTGCAGATGCCAAATGTTTTCGGAAGATTGGCATTACAAGATTCCATAAAAGATAAGAAAATACGCAAGGGGAAAGGAATAGAGCTTCGCTATTCCGGAATGATCAGCATTTCTGGACACGATGTTCCGAAAAGCCGCACTGAACCTTTAAGGGACCATGGTGTAGTTCCTTTGGGAACAGAAGTCTGTGAAGAAGTTTCTCCAGCTTCTGAAATTTCGTCTGTAGAACAACAATTTGAATACCGGAAAATGAATGGATCTGCTTATCTTGTGGCCAAAAATTGTATTCGGTTTGCTATCAGCAATGCAAACTCAAATTGGATTCCACAGATGTTGGCGATTGAACACGGACTTCGTACATTTTCATTGTTCTCCTATCCTAGTACGAGTGTGAATGCCACTTTTCCGTAACTTAGTGTTTTATTTTCAGATGTGAAAGAATCAATCACTATTGTATCTAAATTTCTTGATGATCTGATTTATATATGCCATGAACACTTTCCTCGAGAGTCAATGCCAAATGTAAGTTTAGTAGTCTATTGAACTGGGTGAAAGTGGGTTTGTTGGCAAATTTTGGCAGCTATGTACCAAACTTTTAATCCATTTGGTTCCAATTGTAAATTGTAGCAAAATATTGCAGGCTGCGGAGAATGCCTCGACATCAATGAATTATCAACAACAATTTGATATCTTCAAGGAAGATAATGCCACGTTGGACGTACTACTCCACTTAGGAGGAATATCGAAGCAGAAGGTTGTTCATGCACTGTTAATGAAAATCGATTACTTTCAGAGCAGATTTGATGATATGTACAGCAGCTATAAAATTGGAAAAAATGGAAAAATTACGTATACGTTATAATGAAAAATTCTATAACGATATTGCGGAAGTTACAAAACTAGTCAATGAGAAAGAGTACCCTGAAACCGGCAGCACGCCAAAACCTTTCTTTGTCAATCATCGGAGACAGATGGAAACAGATTATAAGTTTATTGTTGCTCCTGCTGGAATTAGTAAGCATTTAAAAAAGAAACATTGAAATTAATGTTTGATTTTTAGTGTGCCCTTCTCCAAAATTTTCTGCAATGACCATCACATCTCCGATTGACGAAGAACACTTTGAGATTCTAACATACACCCGCAACCCATGTTTGTTCATGTTCTGGGACAAATTCTATCGTTGTATTAAATATAAAAAAGAATTGACAAAAGAAGAACAAGAGGAGCAACAGCGTCAAGTAACAAAAGAATTTCAAGAAATGCAGGCACAAGAAGCACGACTATCACGATCACCGAATCCTCCGCGTGTTCGGCAACCGACTCCTGACCCTAATCAGGTTGACGTAGCAGCATTAAAGTTTTATTATGGCAAAATGCATAGTGAGCCAACAACCTACGTTCAACTTCCTTGAAAAAATTGAGTTTAAAACTGAAGAAACTGCTTTAATTACCAGTATAATTTATGTATGTATCATGAAAATATTTTGTTTGATTCTGTGAATTTGGTTTGACAAGTTATTTTGAATATTTGAAATATTTTTTTGTATTTTTTTAGTAAATTTATTTCTTGTGTGTACTCGTATTTCCAAACTTAACGCTATTTTTTGTTTTTATTTTTTAATCAATAAACATGTCGAAGTAGCATACCCTTATTTTGACAGAGCAGTCAGGTATTGATTAGAAATTCTTATTTGGTTCCGCTGTTGCTAATTTACCGCTATGTTTTCTCAGTTTCCAGTCGCTCTTCCCTGTTCTGCTAGTACTAAAAAAATTGTTTGATACAATAGAAACATGGTACACTTTGTTTTGTCAATGGCACTGGTCGCTTAGCAATATGCGATGTTGAAAGTTTGTCTTTTTCGTCAGCGCCCAGCTTCAAATGGATATTAACCACTATCTCCGCCGCGGAAGTGACTCAAGCTAAGTCGAATACGGATCATCAGTGAAAGTCTAGTCTTCAAAACTTGAAATTCAAGATCAGCAACGTCTCACACTAAAATTACCGATTGACTTTATCGGTTACCCAGTATGGACGCTGAAATATACAATTTAAACTAATTGCGTTCACGCAGTATCTGAGAGTTCGACAAAATGGGGTGCAACACCCGATCGAACTCGGGACAAAATGGAGTGTAGCAAAAAGGTGGCGCTTTGGGACAATCGAGAAACGCGCCAGGGACAAAAGCGGGTGATGTTTGTGCAATCACCGCCACGTCAAAATGCACAGATTTGATTTATAGAAAGCTTTTTGAGTCGAAAAAAGACTGCGCGAGGAGGATTTCAAGATTTTTCAGCCGTAAATATCACAGTTTCCTGTTTATTTAGCGAAAAAATGATTTTGGCTGGAAAAAAACCATAAAAAACAAGTGAAAACGAAGTTTCTGCGACCACCCGCTTTTGTCCCTGGCGCGTTTCTCGATTGTCCCATTGCGCCACCTTTTTGCTACACTCCATTTTGTCCCGAGTTCTATCGGGTGTTGCACTCTATTTTGTCGAACTCTCCAGTATCTCTGTGCCATTGATTTCAACATTTATTCGGAACTCTGTTATTCATTAATGAATGTTTCAAGAAATACACGATATTGTACGATTTACTTTTTTTTCTTTTTTTTTCTAGTTATTACACACAATAGTAAAAATCAATATTGTCCAATTACCCAGTTAGTCCAAAAGGAACCTTAATTGCGAAACAATGGAAAAAATGGGAGAGTGCGATACACGCAGACACTTTCTCCTCTCCTTGACCCCCACACTCTCTCTCTCCCTTTCTTTGTGTTTTGTGGACTACCACGGTGCAAGACAGTGTGGTCTTTTCGTCTTTTGTCATCATTTTCATTTCCGAGTCTCCAGAACAATCATGCTAGGTATTTTTTGAAGCTTTTTTCATAAACGGTAATTATTTTTTTTAGCTTTATTCCAAAAAATAATGGGTCCACCAGAAAATTTTGATCTTTTATCGTCTAACGCAAAGGAAATAAAATTTCAAATGTTGACTCATAAAGAGGACATGGCATTTCCGGAATTTGTCGAATGGTTTCAAAAAGTTAGACGTCTTGTTCGTAACCATTCGTACAGTTCTCTTGTTTGTAAGTTTTGCCCCTCAAAAAAAAATTGAGTTGTTTTTTTTTGCAGTACCAAAGAATCATTTCATGCGCACAATTGAGAATCGATCCGTAATCGGATTAGCTAACTTATACGTTCTAGGGCTTGATTTGCAACCCGACGAGGTAGGATATGTGGGAATCATAAAACTTAGCCAAAACGTACGTCACTTTAATTTTCAAAACTATTAAAAAGATTTAACAGATGAGAACAATTTTCAATCAACTTGACACTTCACACGAGTCCAACCGAAATATTAATGGAATGCTTTATTCAGTCGAAGAATCTGTGGCTTCCTGTTATATTAACATTTTCAAAGAACGTGGTGCTATTCAACTGGGAACGGAGGACTGGAGCGATATTTTACTCTTTCAAAGACGTAGATCCGCTCTCTGCGTTAAAAATAGAAGTTTAACTTTTGTTTGTCATAATGCAAGCGAAGACTACACTGCACAGTGGGTAGCAGCACAAAATGATCTTAGCACATTCTCCTGGTTCACCAAAAGAACATTGTTTTTGACACGCCATTCAGTCATTATAACAGTTTGTGATTTCGACGATGCGAAGCTTATCGGCGGATGGTTTTTGATTCTACACAATTCTTCTCAACTTCGCGAACCAGAGCACGCCACAAGCAAAAAACTCTCTGTGCTTTTCTATTTATCATTAAAATCGAAAAAGTAAGTGTGAGATACATATTTTCCAAAAAAATAATGTTTTAATTTCTCTTAGATTGGATGTGCAACTTTGTCGTGCAGCTGAAAAATTAAAACACAGTCATCCAAATTTTAGGTTCTTCATAAAACTTGGCCGAACAGATTTTACTGATCCTAAAGAAGCATTGGCTTTGATTTGGAAAGCAGAATACCCTAGAAACACTAACAACGTGTAAGTTAAAAGAAAATAACACGGTTTACCGGAAAAAAGTAAATGCTACTTATTCAGTAAGATACCAGCCTAGTTACATGAAAAAATTTGTTACAAATCCCAATTAAGAGATTTGGAAAATCAGAACTTTGTTCTAATAAAACTTATAATTTTTTTGCAAACGTTCGTGATTTTTTTGTTGCATTTCTCATCTCTACAAAAATATTTATTTCAAAACTTGTATCACGCACCATATTCGGTTAGCTGGAAACAGTTCTAGGGTTTCAAACTTGAGTAATTAAACTGGCTTGACGGTGAACACCCAACATGTACTCTCTGGCTATATGTGTCACCAAACATTGACGGAATTGGAGACACCGCCGTTCCCCTCTTAATCATTGTGAAGAAACCGACAAAATTACAGATGTACTCCGATTGCTTTTTGTATTATGAAAATGACAGAAATGATTCAAACGTTACAGGCCTACTCAAAATATTCCGAAAATAAAACGGGCTGTAATGGAGGAGCCGTTTCATTTTGTCGTTGCCTCATATGGATATGGTATAAAAATTACATTTCATAGCTGAATTAATCAATGAATTCCAGTGCGACCAGTTGACGATACTAGTGCAGTTTCTGTTACAACACCAATTGATTTGAAATCTGAAACAGAAACGAAACCGGACATCTATCACATTGAAATTCTAGCAAAACTATGTCACTATGACATTTTCAAGTTTAGTGAAGAGGTTATCGAATACATAAAATCTTTTGAACCCACGGAAACACTCGAAGACAATCACAAACTACTTTTACTTAACGGTTCTTTGAAAGCTATCGCATCCAAATATCAATCTATAAAAAGTAAATCTAATGGCTGGTTTTCTAAAGTTGCGAATTTTGTGTCAGAAACCCCTTACCATGTTGTCATAAGTAAATTCGAATTTTATCAAATGACCAATTCATCTGAATGTTCCAGAGGAACAAGTTACTGTCAATTTGGACAACCACGAACCGCACAGTTTAACTATAGCCCCGCACACAATTGGACTGGTCTGCCTTCACAAATTCAAGCTAGCAGCAACAGAAATAAGTAGACGCATAACTGGAACAGTTGGAATTGTGCATTTTGATCAGAGTGTAAGTTGTATCAACGATTTCTGAAAGGGTATGACTATAATTCTTGCAGGCTTCCAGAATTTTTCTCAAGTTGCAAGAAACAATAGCCACAGATCCGAAGAAAAAAGTTGGGAAACTTTGCGGAATGTTTTTTATTGCTCAACAAGAACTGATGGTGACTATTAAAAATAGTCTGGTTTCTCACGGCGCCATCCAGCTGGTAACAGAGGTTTCATCAGAAAAACAAACATATGAAGACGAGCATCGGGCTCTAATAAGAAAACGGAAAGAACTTGGATCTGCATATTTTGTTGCCAAAAGAGGCGTTCGTTTTGCAGTTAATGTTTCGGACGACTACTACACTGAGCAGTTTGTTGCCACACAACTTGATCTTTGTACTTTCACATGGTTTGATAAACCAGGTTTGCTTCAGGTTAATTTTTAATTTCAATACTGTTTCTTAGGCCGTGGCTCCCGAACACTTGGTCAATCATTCACTATTACCGCTTCTATGATTCTTGACTTGAAAACAATTATCGAATGTTTTTTGGTAGGAGAACGCAAGACTCCTAAAGAAATTGATGGGCTTGTAGTACTCTACTATCTTGGAGATGAATCCAAAACGTACATTTTTCAATGTTTTTTGTTAAAATTAATTGTTTTTGTTCCTAGATTAGACATGATGCTTGTCCGCTCAGCTCTGAATTTGAAAAATGATTTTGATTGCATTGTTGAAATTAGTAATCACAATCAGGACAAATATGAAACCATACAGGAAGCAATGGACGCTGTTGCTGCAAAAGAATACATAGAGACAGATAAAATGTGAGTTGGCATAACGTTTTTGTTGGATATATAATTTGAAACAATTTTTTAGGCGCAGCAAAGCCTCGTTGCCTTATTCAAAAAATGATCGCGACAAAATGGACGATAAATATCACTTTATCATTGCTCCGCCAGAATGGGGTAGAACTGATTGGTTGTTTCAAGACTAACAAATGAATTTCAGCCAAACCCTCGGATTCCGCTGAATTTACAATGTCAATAACAATGCCAGTCAAAATAAAAGTTGAAGGCGATTGGGAAAAATACGACGTGGAAATTATCTGCCAAAGTAGACAATACGATCCGTTTGCTTTTGTTGAGTTGTTCACAACACTTATGGGAATCAAACAAACAAATGTTCCACATGAGAAAACTTTGAAAACTGGATTTGAAGAATTGAGCAACAATTCGGATGCTAAATTGTCGGTTGATGAAAAAAATCAATAAGAGAATGAATGGCTTTGCAAATTAGCTGCAAAAAGAAAAGCAAAAGAACCACCTATTCCTAATTCATTGGCTTATTCTTATGGTATATGTGTATTGACTATTTACCATTGACATATATTGATTTTATGGTAAAGAATTCATTGTATAATTGGTATTTTTTTATCTAGTTCATTTTGGTTTTGGTTGCGAAACCATGTTGATTATTTTCAATTTTTTAATTTTTTATTAAATTGTTATTTTTTCATTCTACATAGGTTAGCAAACTTGTACGCTTATTTGAAACGGAAGATATGGAAGAATTCAATCTTGAGGAGAACGTATCTTTTGATGATTACAAAAGTCCCGCATTCTTCAACAAAAATTACCAACAACAACTTATCAAGATTATCGAGGTAAAACATTATTTGACATTGTTTTCCAATTAGCTGTCTAGCCATATTGACATTTTCAGAGCGGTAAAATGTTCCCTGCACCACTTCCACCCCACCAACTTGATATTTCCATAGAGAAAATTGATGGAATCTTCCGAGAGAAATTGAGAAGAAAAGGAGTTGATCTCATGCCAATCCAAGATCTCGCCATCGGAATTGCTCTTATGGAACCAAAAGATATTGCTCAGAAACTTTTGTTCGCCGAGTATGCCAAGAAACAAGGACTCGCCGTTGTTTGGTGGGAGCCAATAGTTGTGGAAGGCGCCACGCCAGATCTTCCATTAATGTTCCTTGTATTCACGCAGAGGAAATACTCAGTGGACCTCTTCCCTCGGCAAGTATGTGTTCTAAAGGAGAAGATAAACAACAAAATGGCAACCGGAGTTGCTTTTGCACTCCTCAGTTTCTCTCAATACGCAGTGTCCTTGAAATCTGAAATACACGTTGGATCGTTGTTCAAGTACCAAAAAGCCGCTCTTCCGGACAACAAAGACGATCTTTATTACGTTTTGAATAGTGAAAACAGTGACAACATGTTTCCACATTATACATTGGTTTGTTTTGTCCACACATCTGAATAATTCATTTTCAAGTTTTATTTTTAGGTTGGAAATAACCGAAAGTCCTGAAAAATAGCCGGAAGATCAGCTGGACGATTAAAGTATACTTCCTAATTATTTTATCTTTTTGTTTATTTATGTAATTATTCCGTCATTCCATTCCTTTTCTGTTTTAAGATTTTTTCATCAAAGTTCACTGTACATAGTTAAAAATATCGATGTTTTTTTCAGAAATTAGAGATCTTTTTTTCAATGTTAAAATGCGTTTACCAGTCCTCATTTATCAGGTATGTAAATGCTTTCGTGAATACTGCCTCCTCCCATAGTCGCGGGCGTATTGCAAGTGCGCGCTACTGCATTGTCAGCACTGTGCGCATCGTGCCACCTACACCACCCACCCATCTCGCACGTGACCCATCCGTCGTGAAGATGACTAATCCAATCCAAGGTGCAACTATTCAACTTACCAGATTCTGTACCTCAAGAGATTATAATGGACGAAACGGCTTCTGTTCAAATGTAAGATTCTTTATTTTTTTTTGTAAATGTTTCGTGAATTTCAGATACCGATTTATGGCTGTGTTGAAGACTCGATATGGTTTACAAATATCTCTAGAAGCTAAAATTCCGTTGTCTTGGTGTGAAGAACTACTATGTAAAACATGACCTAGGCAGTGCTGAAAAATTCAAAATTGTTAATTTTTAACTATGTATCATTTGATTTTTATATTATCACCAAAAAAACTTTGTTGAATTCCATTTTAAACTTTGTATTTTTCTCGATTTTCTCAACATTTTGGTTTAACAGCCATGTGATATCTGAAACCTTTGTTCCCATGTATTTATTTCTACTTTAGTCATTCCATCTTATTCCAGAAAATGGAGGATCCAAGATGTGACTTCTTTGCACTATCACCTAGAGCTCGGCGTATCATTATAATCGAACTCAATCTCGCAGAAAAGTGAGTTGATGCAACTGTTTCCCAAGTTTTCAACAAATTTCAGATACCGACTAATGACAGTGTCTAATAGATTCCAACAAGCAGTCAAATCGGTCGACTTGGTCTATGATCTTGCCCTGATCGACTTAAAGCAAGATGTCTATAAATTTCACGTACAAAACGGACCGAACTTGGAAATAAGAGTAGTAGTTCCTGAAACTTACTCGCCGACACAGAGAAGAAGACAAAGAAGAAGAGAAAGCATGACGTCATTGATTTACGTTGATTTCCAAGATGACCCTCACTCGGTTCAGTCACGCAAGGACAAATTTTCATCTGTTCTCAGAATAATGGCGGATGCGTTCAAATTCACAAAAACCAAACTCAAAATCACACCGAAACCGGATTTCATTGATCTTATCGAACGAGTGTCACGGGATTTTAGTTCGAGTTTTGATTTGGTGGACCTGACGGATAGCACGGAGAATCCATTGTTGCGTCCTCAACTGAAATGTGCCGTGACAACACTGTCCGGCGTAGAACTTATCACTGAAAATGTGGAGGACAACGTCCAGCATGACGATTTGCTAGTGAAATTTGAAGTGATACGTCTTGGAAGGACAAATTGGCTGAACATTGAAACGATAATGCTTCTGGAGAATAATCCTGACGACAACCTAAGAGAAGTTCACCTCAAACAGGCACCTGATACTGGTCTGGAAATGAGTTTGGAAAACATTACTATCTTTACCAGAGGATGGTACGGATGTTTTTTCCAAAAACTTGAACACTTTTCCTGTTACAATTACACTGACAAACCGATGAAATGTGTTATGCGCGTTTTGAGAGATCATCTCGCTAAGCTTCAAACCGAACCACCTAATCTAGCGATAGAAGAATAGTAAGTGAACGCTAACAGATCGTATGTATATGAATTGTTTCAGCCATAGAATTGCACGTGATCACGAAGAGGCCCGATTTATTCAAGGACTGACCAAAAAATGGGCAGTTGTGTACGTGAACGACGAGGGCTTTCGCAAGGAGATTGTATTCAAGACATTCGATGTGTTTGAAATTGATATAATGAATTGATATAACAAAGCGAAACCACTTTACACATTGTCTATGTTTCTTTGAAACTTGTTCAACTTATTACTGCATCTAATGTTCAATTTCTGTTTTTCAAACTTTTGTGTTTATCAAGAACCATTTTTATTAGTGTCATACATATTTTGTGATTATTTACATTTCAAACTTTTGTAGAATGAATCTTCATTGTATATCTTGTCACATCTTTGACAACTTTTGATTACCTACACGTTTGATAATGGTCTATGTGTTTTTCAGCGGATCAAAATAGTCGTGTGCAACGACGGAACATAATTTACCTTTGTCAGATGTTCCTACAACTAGATTTTTTTAAAATTACAACTCTTCTGTTTTCTTTTTTAAAAACCTACCGTCCAAGATAGGCTGTAGACGTAATGCTTTTTTGGGAAGATGAGATAGATTAGAAATCTAAAGACTCT
The DNA here is from genome assembly GCA_900536345.3 of Caenorhabditis sp. 39 LS-2015. Lineage (NCBI taxonomy): Eukaryota > Metazoa > Nematoda > Chromadorea > Rhabditida > Rhabditidae > Caenorhabditis > Caenorhabditis waitukubuli. The sequence goes on along the minus strand of LR580505.1, from coordinate 251,639 downwards.
ACTATTCAATTTCACTTGTGAAAGTAGTGCAAATCGAAAAACAACAAGTCTTCCCGTTGAATATTTATTAGAACTAAAATTGGCTTGAGATTTGAAAGATCGGGAAAAAAAGAGATCCGTTAAAAGTAACGGATCCATGCTCGGTAAAACTCAAAATTATAATGAACCTCTTGGAGAGAAAACAAATAGGGGTACAGGTAAAACTCTAAAAAAATGTGATGCACAAAAAAAACAAGAAGTGCAGCTGAAAAAACAAGAAACAAAAGGAAACAAGAATTCAAAGATGCTGCTGTCCGTCGAACTTGAACAATAGGGTGAAGTAATGTCTATCAAGAGTATCTGACAGCACGTGATTCGTTCCAGTTTTCATCATGAGGATGTAGGCGTCAAACTGAATGATATCACTTGCCGCAGCCTCAAGAATAACTTCGACAAAGCGAACGAACAAGGCTCTTCGGGTCGCAGGGATGTCTGTACTTGGATTGTTGTAGTAGTCCAGTCTTTCACTCCAATAAACCACTCCGAGAACTTGTTTATCGTCGAGAGCACTGACGACTTCATAGGATTTCATATGGTTTCGTACCAACATCTTCTCAAAAGGAGTGACAAACTTTTCAGCTGAAAAATGATAATCTTATTGTTAATGGAAACAGAAGATTCAGTTAGTTTACATACCCTGCGAGAAATTTTTTGAACGGATTTCTCCTTGCCTTCCGGTATACTCCTCAATCGCTTGTTTCAGCGAAACTTTGGAAAATCGGGGCAAGCCACCCAAACCAGTGTCTTTGGTGTTCGTTGAAACAGCCGGTTTCTGGGTCTCGGGTTTCTTGGCCACAACTTCTTCAGCTTTCTCAACACGCTGCTCCGGCTTCGGCTTCTGCTCGTCAGACAAAATTGACGTATCGTGTTGTGTATGGAAGATGTTGTTCAGATATTCAGTCTCAGAGCCAGCAAATCCGCTGTTCTTCTTGTATCCTTGAACGAAAAGAACATCTTGGATAAGAGTCTTGTTGAGGTTTGCAAGAAGAATGGTGAATTTAAGTGCCGTAATCTGAGACTCCTTGTCCTTCTTATCCTTGTAGAAACTGAGTCGTTTCCGGAGAATTCCCTCGACGACTCCCTTCTTAGCCATCCAATTCTTGTTTCGATTGTCGTAGAAACCAGCGATCATGCAAATTCGCATAGTGGTAGTGTTTGGGTAATCTGAAATTAAGCAATTCACAACTGCGTGTTTGAAATAAGTGTCTTACCAAATTCGGCCGTCGGATTCATAATGATCAATTGTCGACATTTGGTTTCAATGTCGCAATACGCTTTGAGCTGAGTTTCCAGATACTCACGGAGCCAGTTTGCGTTTTCATTCTCCTGAATAGATTTTTCCAACTGCTCCTCGTCCTCCTTCTTTTGCTGAGCAGCTTTCTCTTGAGCTTTCTCAAGCTGCTTAGCTCTGAAAATCAGTTGTCATTAAACTTCAACAGATCCAATGTAACTCACTTCTTGCTCTTTTTCGGACTTGGTTGCTTCGACGATCCGGCAGTTTCCTCCTCCTCATCGGAACTCTTTCGTTTGAGAGTATCCGATTGCTTGGAAGATTCATGCGATGTCAAATCATCTGGAGTCATTTCCTGAACTTTCTCTTCGGTTTCCAGTGGACGTTTTCGTTCCGACGTTGAAGCGGCTGGTCCGACCGGTGAGTTGATCGGCGGACCAGTACTCTTTCCAATACGAATGAATCCATCCTCGTCGACAATCTGCTGACGACGCTCCGACTGTTGCTTTTTAGTCGAAGAACCTGGAGGGCGTTTCGAAGAAGTCGACGGTTCTTCAGAAGACTGTCCTTGACGCACAATCGGAGTCGGCTTCACACTACTCAACGAGCTTTTCGGAACCGTTGGTTGCGGTCCCAACTTTACACTGAAAGATGGACCTTGCAGCAGTGTCTTCTGCTGTTCCACCGGCTTCCGAATCATTGCCGAATAAGTCGGTTTAGCAGGAGACTCCTCGAAGACGATTGGTGTGTCATCCGTATCGTCAGCTGTGGTGTCCGACTGCTCCACACTGAAATATTGTTTTGAAAATATTTTTTTAGCAAAAAGTGGCGTACCGCGTAGCATGCTGGAGAGTCTGAACCGGTTTCGGTTGCACGTTCTGCGACTTCTTTTGTTGCTGAGAGCGAACTGATTCCGGCTGGACAGTTTTTGATGGGGTCTGGTGTGACTGAGCTGTTTGTTGCTGAACATTTGCCACGTGTACATTTTCGTGTTGACCTTGCGGCGAGTTAGAATGAGTCAGAGAAGCTGGGCGTTCCGGAACATAGTACGCCGGGCCATACTGATACTGCGGATCATTGGCTTGAACATAGACCGGCGGAGCATAGTTTTGTTGACGATGGTACGGATGCTGCTGCTGTTCTTGCCGTTCACGAATCATCTCTTCCTCTTGAATGCGGTATTGGGCGGGTCTCCATTTCTGGTATTTCTCGTTCAACCTGAAGATATAAATTATTATCAATTAAATGGAATAAGGCGTACGGTTTGTCGTAATGATGGCGTTGCGGAGAAGACTGCGGTTGCTGTTGTTGATCAACGAACTCGAATTCATGATTGTCCAATCTTTCCACAAAGCCTCGGAGCTCCTTGTCGGCTTTCCAGGCAACCGTGATAACTTCCTTGGCAGTTTTCATACTCGACTGCGCGCCATCCATCATCGCCCTATTGTAATCGATCTTTCCTTGAATTCGAGTCCGAAGGCCCTTATACGTCCATTGATCCAGAAAGTACACCTCGTCAAGTACAACTACATGAGGTGGCGCGTTTTCCGTAAACTGCGGACTTTGGTTAGCCAATCTTCCCTGTTGTTGTTGTTGCGGATGATGATAATGATAGCTTGAGTCAGTATTCCAGGCGCCTTGCTGATGTTGAGCGCTGGGTGGATAATGTGGATATCCTTGAGCTGGGTAGTATGGTCCTTGGACGTATTGCGGTGGTGCGAACGTTTCATTCGGCGGAACAACGTGGATCGGGTAGCTGGGGTTGTTATTCCAATATGCTTGTTGGAAAGAAGCGCCATGCGGAGCTCCTCCTTGCGGGGCACCACCTCGCGGCGTACCAGCTCGCGGAGCACCTCCTTGCGAGGTCCCAGCTTGCTGTTCCGGTTCGATTGGCGGTGGACCGCTCGTTTCGCCCGAGACTTCAAAAGCGTTTTCGTTTGGCGAATCCGACATTAAGCACCTATAATTTAGAAATTTGTTCGGACTCGAGAAGGGCAAGAGCAGATATACAAACGGAAGCGTGGGTTGAAGACTGGTTAACAATAAGGCCACTACACGAATGCACGTGACAATTTTGAAACTACACGACTAATTGCAAGGTTGATATTGAAATGCCGTGGGCAAAGGGTTTAGCAATGAGAGGGACGGCAAACGGAGCGCGTGGGCAAGATAGGCCACGTCAGCTTGCTTTAGTGACTCTGAGATGCTACGCTACGCGGTTAGCGCATCTTCAGCTGGAAAACAGTATTTCGAAACGAGATTTTGAGGTTAAAAATGCGCACTAGGCAAACAAGGCGACACTGGAATTGGCGAAAAAAGAGGGGTCGAACGCAATGGCTGATGTATGAAAGGGGGCCACGCTACCTTTCTCCGGCGCGTCGCGGTCAATAGGCGACGAGAGACCATGTAAATGGGGGAGAGACGCACACCATGCGTTGCGTGTCTCAACAGCGCGCTTTTGCAACTCGATGACGAGTTTCGCTGTTTGATCATGGGAAGGAACAAAAGTATTAAGAAGAAGACAACGGAAGAGCAGAATTCCAGAAAAACCTACCAATATTCAAACAGTTGAAGTAAGTACTGGGGAATTCGAAACAATTTTTTGTCAACACAATTTATTGAGGTATTACAACAAATTATTCATAGTCGTCCATACCTACTGCATCGCTTTATACAGGAGTTGGGTAGGGGTATTCCTCGAGATCGTAATCGTACGGAACCTCGGTAGTCGTTTGGGCCAGATCCTCGCGATGGATATGCTCGCTGAACGGTGTGGTGGCGTCGAAGTTGAGAGCCCAGGCGGAGAAGGTCTCGAAGCTGACGCGACGAAGTTTCTCGGAGGGAGCTTTAGCCTGAAATCAAAGAGTATCCAAGTGAGAAAAGGGGAGCAGAAAGAAAAGTGTTTACCTGGTTGTAGTGGGCGATCAAAACGCCGAGGATCAGCAGAGCGACCAGGAGGCAGACCACTAGTATGCATATGATCATCGAGATCATTTCTTTAGTGAGACGGCGGCGAGGAACAATGGGCTGTTGTTGTTCTTCAGCCATTCGTCCACCGGTTGGGAGGAGGAAGTCCATGGCAATGCGCTCATTATGGGTGTCGGACGAAGCGAACTTGGACAGCGCGTGAACCATCGCAGATTGAGACAAACTGAAGAGTGCATGCCAAGCGGCAGCTTTATGTAGCAGAGCCTAGGAGGCGGGGAGTTAGAGCACATGGGGCAAAGCGAAACATGCAATTAGTATCCGAAATATGGAATTTTTTCATAAACAACGATAAAGGGAAATGTGTAAATTATGAGTTTGGAGAGCCTTCAATTCAAAGAAATGTGTGTGTACATTCTGAAATTTGAAGAATAGAACTCTATCAGAAATTTTAATGTACTTCATGTTGGATGTCTCATTCAGATGTTCGAAAGTAGTAAAATGACAAATGTTCACCACTTTTTTTTTTCAAAACGTACAACAATGTGAGAAAAAAACTCGAATCCCGTCAGTTTTGAGCATTTGGTAGCTTCCAAATAAAGTCATTTCAACCTTCCAAATCCTTTAAATTTATTGGATAATTCACGAATGAACCCGTCGCCACTTTAGATCACTAATATGACCGTTTCCCACCGCGCATTGTACCGAAAAATTAGCGCAGCCTTCTAATAAGATTTTCTACTGTCATACAAGTTTTAAATGTGAAAACAAGTAGTAGACCGACTGATATATTAATAGGTTTATTCATTTCTTGTGTTGATTCTTTCGTGAGGAACTAAAACATAGAAAGGAATAGATAGTATATGGAAGCAACGTAAAGTTTGAGTCGAAAGCTTCAAAGAACCACAAAAAAAGCGCTTAAAAACCTATTCTCACATTATGACAAGAAACAAATGATGAATGTAACGAATCCACTTATTTGATTTGATCAATATGGGATTCAATGATAGCCTTCCCATTTTGGACGCCACTTGGCTGTCGTCGGATCTTTGCCATTGATCACACCTGAAAACGGTGTAGTATCCTGGACGAACTCTTCGACGACGACATTCCGATTTCCATTGCCGGAAGCGGTTTCCTGGAAAAAAGACGTTTTGGATTAATAGATACAAATAGGAAATCTAGGTTATACCTCGGTGGTCATTTTGTCGACCTGATGGTAGATGATCAGAAGACCGAGAAGTACAGTAATCGTCCATAAGGCTTTCATGACGCGAATGTCGGTAAGAAAGCGAAGAAGAGACGTAGTCTTCTCTTTCTCTTTTATTGGAGTTTTGGACTCGAGATCAATAGTATCCCAACAGATGGACTCAGCACCAAATTCATATCTGGCGTAGGGCGCCATTTGAGACTCAGGTTCGAATAGAAGCGGACAGTTTCTGTGCCAAGGCGGATTATATGAAACGAAGGGGCGGAGTGTTGGCGCTGAGATGCGGTGTGGTGCTACCAATCGGAATTCTTGGATTACTGTACTTTGAAACGCCCTGGCCTTGTCTGAATTCTAAGCCTTGAATATGAACGCGTTTTGCTCACATATTGCCTTCGTCAACCCTCTTTTTTTGTTTTCTTCTTCCGCCAAATATAGCGTGCCATCATCCAAAAGTTAATGAGCGGGGTTAGCACAAAGAAAATTGAACTGGCACGATTTAAACAGGGAAATAGATGTGGTTGTTAGTTGGTAGCTCTCATCGCTGGCTGTATGCATCTCAAACCGCACCAATTCTTCGTTTTAATTCTGGAAACGTTTTTAGCCATTTCTTGGCGTTTGTTGGTGTACTCTTTTGATTTTCAAGCTAATAAAAAATAGACAGTAACCTAAAGCCAACCCTTTTTCAATTCCAAGCCTTGGATATGTTTTTGACGTTTTTTTGACATTGAGAGCCAGTCGGTGCCCCGACACTATACGATTTCCATGCGTCCATTAGTAAAATCGTACAGTGAAAATGGAACTGAAAGTTAATAACAAGTGCGACAAAGCGACACTCGCAATAACAAGAACAAGACGTGTTTTTCAGAGTGAAGATTTTGATGACTCATGGGATCAAAAGATCATTTTTTTTTTGAGAAAAATCGTACCTGGATATTGCTGGGACCTCCTTATTGGATTTTCTGTAGTAATGAAGTTTCTGCGGAGCAAACCATCTTAGACTTGGCTACTGTTTAGTATTAAAGAAATACGAGATCTCAATTCCGATATTGAAAACATTCGTATTATTAAACAGTTTTATTTATATTTTGGGTTGATCGTGAGGAGCTAACAAAAAAATATGTGTACATATCGCAAATTGTGATCAAAATTGAACAAGTCAAAGGTGACAACAAAATAAAAATTGCGTTTTGCCTACGGTAAGACCAAATTCACTATTCGCTGTTTGACTTTTATGTGCCCTGGTCCGCCCCATATTGGCAGAATAAAAAGGCACGATAAATGCAGTTCAGTTCCCTCCACTGTCCAGTCTAAAACCAGTGGTAAATAATCCAGAATGAGTGTTTTCCTTGCGATCTATGTCCTCTTTATTTTAGTTGTCCAGAGTTGTCCGCTGTGTATTGTTTTATTCACTATCCTAATCTTCTTTATTCTGCTGCTCCCTCTCTGGGACTTTTAGGTGAGCTCGAACTTTTTTTTGAATTGTAGCAAGTGCTAGAAACTTTCTAGATAGATGCGTTTTGCCGCATTCAGGTTGGGGAGAACAGAGTGGGACTGTTTAATTTGGAAAATGAACCAAATAGGCTGACACGAGCAGTAGATGTATAGTGCCTCAGCAAAGTAGAGTAAGATTAGCCGAATATATTATAAGAATGATTACCAACAACTTTTCCCATACTGTAGAACCGTTTCGCCCCGCCCCATTTTGGAAGAATAAAAAGGCACGAGAAACGCAGTTTAATTCTCTTCATTCTCCAGCCTAAAACCCGTCGTCAATAATTCAGAATGAGTTTTTTCCTCCTCCTCATCAATGTCTTCTTGTGGATGGTCTACATGTATCCGGTTTTTGATGTTGCCATCGTACTCATAATCACCACCATTCTGATGCTGCTTCTCTGGTTTTGTTAGGTAAACTTTGGGAATTTTTAAATTGTCGAACAGAAAAAGTGAATAGACATCTAGTTGATAGATGTAGAAAATGCCTGAAACTTAATAAATTAATCTCAAAAATTGTACTGTGGGATCAAAATATTTAGTTTTTAGGCAGGTTTTTTTTCAAAAACGAGTAGTAACATTTAAAAAAAATTTCCATTTCCAGTCATCCATGCAATATCATTCGTAAAAACGCCCATTGAAATGAGTCAATCACTTCAGCTAGTCGTCACATCACAAATAAGTTTTTTTAAACGATTTTCTAAATAAACGTAATATTTTTTTGAAAATCTGTTGCATTTATTGTTTTTGAAAACTAGCGGGGTTCAAAGAATTTTTTCAAAAATTATTGATGCCCTAGTTTTTTAGTTTAGTCCGAGTGGCAGTTCTTCCTTTTTCAGTAAGAAGATAATGGGTTAAAGTCAAACACATTATTTGCTTTGAATCGGTTCTTAATCTTGTTATAATCTAGTTGCTAGTAGTAATCCCCCGATAGATTTGTGGTCACCGAACAACAGTTCATTACGACTCCAAAGTTGAGTCTAATTGTAAGTTGGCCTTCCATTTACCATCTTTAACGTGGGAATCAGCATGGATTATTGCGTGAAACTGTTGAACACTCACACAGTCTAAAGTGGTTTACTCCTAAGAAACTTTATTGCCATATAAAATCAATTAGGTGGTTGTGCCGGGTGAGTACAGTACGCAATGGGACAATGGCCAGATTAGTGGCCCAAAGTCAAAGTCGCAACGCGTTCATCTTGAATAATGCAATTATGCAATTAGTTCGCAAGGATTTTGTCTTTGGCACCTTATGAGGAAACAGTTCTACTTTGAAAAAAGCTGTTAGTTAGCATGCAGGGTTTGATTTTTGTATACAACATGTGGGAGCAAGAGAAAGAATCAAAATCAAATGTGTGAAGTCGTTTTCCTACCGCGCGTTGCACCGAAGATTCAGCGCAGCCTTCTAATAAGATTTTCTACATTCATACAAATTCCCAATATGAAGCAAGGTTGATATCTTAACAGTTTTATTCATTTCTTGTGTTGATTATTGCGTGAGGAGTTAAGACATAGAAAGGCATAGATATATGGAAGCAACATTTACGTTCTATCGTAAAATTTGAATCGAGTTGAAAACTTCAAAAAACCACGAAAAAACGCATATTTGACTTTGAAAACCTATTCTCACATTTTAACAAGAAACAAATAATGAATGTAATGAATTCACTTATTCGATTGGAGGAATTCGAGGTTCAATGGTAGCCTTGCGATTCTGGACGCCACTTGGCTGTCGTTGGATCTTTGCGGTTGATCACACCAGGAAACGATGGGGCATTTGGGACAAACTCTTTGACGACGACGTTCGGATTTCCATTGTCGACCTTGCGTTTCTGAAAAAAAAAGACGGGTTAAGTAAATTTGCAACATTAGAAAGGCTGTGTTATACCTTGGTGGTCTTCTGGAGGACCAGATCGTATATGATCCAAAGACCGAGAAGCACTGAGATTGTCAATAAGACTTTCTGAGTGTTGGTGAGATAATGGAAAAGAGGAGGAACCTCGGCCACCTCGTTTTTGGAGGTGATGGACTCATCAGCGGAATTAATACTGACGTAGGGCGCCATTTGAGACTCAGGTTCGAACAGAACTGGACAGTTTTTGTGCCGAGGCACTCTGTATGAAACTGAGGGGCGGAGTGTTGGCGCTGAGATGTGGGCTTGATGCTACCAATCGGAACTCTAGGATTACTGTATTTTGGAAAATTTGACCGCCCCGGGCCGATCTGAATTCTATATCTTGAATATAAATTTGCACTCAAAAAGGCTATGAGCGGGTCAGGGCAAAAATAATATAAAACTGGCACAACTTGGACAAAATAAAAGTTGAGGCTCAAAAGTCGGTAGCTATGGCTGGTTGGATGTAGCCTCATTCCCAGACCAGTCCAATTCAAGCTTGGGTTTTGAGAATGTGATCATCTATTTTTTAGGTACGTCAATGAATACTTTCCCTTCACAAGCTAATGAAAGACATGCTGTAACCTAAAACCACCCCTTTTTCAATTCTAAGCCTTGGATATGTTTTTGTCCTTTTTTTGACATAGAGAGCCTGTCGGTGCCCCGGCACTGTACGATTTCCATGCGTCCATTAGTAAAATCGTATAGTGAAAATGGAACAGAAAGTTAATAACAAGTCCGACAAAACGACACTCGCAATAACAAGAAAATACGTGTTTTTAAGAGTGAAGATTCTGATGAATCATGGGATTCTGATGACTCATGTATTTTAAAAAATTCCGACGTCCCGGTTTGAATTTCATACCTTGAATATAATTTTGCCGGTTTTTGGGTAAACAGAATTGAGTACAGATAGTGTCAAATTGCCACATGTCATTCAGGTAAATTGAACAATCAAGTCGGAACACTAAGTTGGAAACAATTTGAAATTGTCAAATTTTGAACAACAGTGGGAGTTCTATAGTTATTTCAGTTCAGAGTCTCCAACTTGGGGAAAACTAGAATGAATTATTGCATAGACCAGTTGAATACTCACTTTCTCTATTGTCTCCTGCTTCAATTTCGGACAAAGTCAAATAAGTCACTGAATTACTTTTGATTTTGGCAATTGCAGTTATGGGCCCTCCCTTGAACATGAGCTAATTCAACAATAATTTGCTTTGCCCTCTAACACCAACACCCGTTGTTTTGGTTTCCAGAGACAGTCGCTATTCAAAAACTGTTAATTTATCTCAAACGCCACTCTAAAATGGTTCCGGTTACTGAACCTTCTCCCTCTGAAGTGACTCACACTGTGCCAACTGTTCCCAGTCCGTCTGCAGTGTCTCGTAGCATGCTACGCTCAATTATGTTGGAAAAATTCAAGGCAATCACAGAATGGATGTGTCTTGTCGTCTTTTTCGTAGTGAGCTCAGTTTGTTTTGTCATCTATATGTGGACTACCAGCGTTCCCTAGGTTAAACTCATTCTCCTCAGAAACGAGACAGCATTGGTGCAAACCCGGAGGGTCACCTCGATGTCATCAAGCACACTGTCAATGTGATAAGTGATGGAAATGATCACACCCTCGGAACCACTCAAAGGAAGTTGACCCGCTTCATTTTCGGACAAAATCTAATAAGGATTCGGATCTAAACCATGATGAAACTTGAGTACCAAAAGCATGTTCTCTAGTCATAATTTATCTTAGACAGTAATCCTAGAGCGCCAATGGCTTGCTCCGCCCTGGGAACCAGCGCCCGCCCCCTTCGGTTTTCAAAGACAGTCACTCGTCAAAGACTTCTCAGTCTTCTCAGACGCCACTCTCAAATGGTGCCGGTTACTGAACGTTCTCCTTCTCCAAGTCCTTCTGAAGAGGCTCACACTGAGCCAACTGTTCCCGAGCCGGTTAGCATCTGTCGCCGTCTTATGTATGAAGCATATGATGTTGCCTGTTTGGTCTGTGTCAGCCCCCTGTTGGTGATCGCCGCTGTCTTCGCCGCTGTCTTCGTCCCTGTCATCATCTTGTACAAGCGGATCACTGGCGACCTCCCGGTTAAACTTATTCTCCTTCTTATTCACTTCGAAACTTTTTAATTTCAGGAACAAGACAGCATCGGTACAGACGTGTACCGCCACGTCGATGGGATCAAGCACACTGCCGATGGGAACAAGCGCGCAGTGACACCTGAAGGTCTACCCGCTTCATCTTCGGACAAAGTCGAATAAGTCTCTGTATCCCTTCCTCTCTCGGCAATTGCAGTTCAGGGCAAGATGGGCTAATTGTAAATGAGTTGATTTGGCTTAGGAGAAATGACTGTCTGTCTTTTCCAAGCAGACCAGATCTTTTCCTAGTCAATCCAACTCAATGATATTTTTCTCCGTTCGCAAACATTCTTCCAATCCATCCCAACTTGCCCCAAACAGCAGTTGCCGAGTTATTTATTTTTGTGAAAATTTGAGAATAGGTGTTTCAATGCAATTTTGTATTTTGTTGTCATTTTTAACTTGTTCAATTTTGGTGACGAGACGCTTCAATTGTGCTATGTACACATCTTTTTTCATTAATCAACACAAAAAATGAATAAAACTGTTAAACAATAAGAATGTTAGCTTTTTATTCTGGGAATCGAGATCTTATATGTGGGTAATACTGTTGAACAGTCGCTGAGTCGGAAATAGTTCACTCGGAAGAAACTTTATTGCTGTACATGAAGAAAAAGGAATTACGAAATTCCGGCATTATCCAGGTACAGTACGCGTTGGGCAAACTACCAGATTAATAACCCGAACAGCACATACTTGATTTTTCACCGATTCGATTTTTCTTAAAAAAATTATGGTTTGATCCCATGAGTCATCAGAATCTTCACTCTGAGAAACACGTCTCGTTCTTGTTATTGTGAGTGTCGCTTTGTCGCACTTGTTGTTAACTTTCTGTTCCATTTTCACTATACGATTTTACTAATGGACGCATGGAAATCGTATAGTGTCGGGGCACCGACTGGCTCTCTATGTCAAAAAAAACGTCAAAGACATATTCGAGGCTTAGAATTCAAAAAGGGTTGGCTTTAGGTTACTGTCTATCTTCTATTGGCTTGAAAATCAAAAGAGTTCACCAACATACTTTAAAAATTGGTTAAGAACGTTTTCAGAACCGCAATTTTAACTAGTCTGGATCCATACTGCCAGCAACTATGACTAGCAACTACAATAACACCTTTTTGATAAAGGCGTGTTAGATTTGGCGAAAGAGGAAAGCAAAAACAGAGAGAACGGCGGAGCAATAGATAGCAAAACGCGTTGATTCCAAATTGGTGTTCCGAGTTGATTACCGATGTGAACTAAATGAAAATCTGAAAGTATCTGTACTCCTGTACCCATTTCCGATCATATTGTGACCAAGATATTTATCCTATCAAAAATATTTCTTGGATCATCTATTGTCAGATCCATCCCTACTCGTGGTTGAATCATTAGCTAAATCAATCTCGGAGATAGTGGTTCCCTTGTGAGAAAATGTTTCGATCAAGAGAACGAGCCGGACCGATCCAATGCTCACACAGACACCAAAAGTATGCTTCAGTAGAACAATCGAGAACTCCAAGTTTTGCCTTGTTTCTATTGTGCAAATTATAAGACACACTCATCGCCCTACCTGATCCGTGACTCTATAAAAGAAGCACAATAGATTTGGCGGAAAATAAAAACAAAAATAGCGAAAGCTTTTTTCATTACAAACAAACGTTCCTATGTATTAACCTTGAGACAGTGCCTTTAAATATATTTCCAGTTTACAACCAGTTTAGCGTTTTCACTTGTCGTGAAAATCTTCTTTGTCATATGTCTACAAAGATTAACGGTTAGGGTCCATGCTCAGCAATCCGTTGGCCATAATAATGATGTCCTTGGAATTTTGGATAGTCATCTGGAATCACCTGGATAACCTACACATTTTGGGATGTCCGCTTTGCGGCTGGTTTCAATGCATCACGTGGACGCTTACCGGAGCAATAATTAAAGAACAGAACAAAGAATTGACCTCTCAACAGCACCAATTGTGTAGACGATTTCATCACACTACAAACAATTGCGACGTCTCCGCTACGCACCGGAAATCGATTCTTTGTGTCTCCTGGAAGGGGTCTACCACTTTCTGCGCATCGAAAACAATCCACGTGTCCACCTGTCTTCCCTCTTTCATACGCTCGGACCCGTATCGACACGTTATCGTCTTTCTGTTTCTGCAACACGCTCACTCGCCTACACTTTGTTCTTCTGGTCAACAGTGCTTTACACTCTAAAGGTAACTCCACTGTTTTGGAATTGCTTTTTTAATTCTTCGTTTTTCAGAAAATGGATCATCATGAAGATTTTGCTCAATTGACAAAGTCAGAAAAGAAGAAAATTTGCACTCGAAACTGGCGACAGCTCTTCAACGGAGGCGGTCTCCAGTGGCCACTGTTCTCGACGTCTTCCAATGAGCCATCTACCTCAACCTTCTCCCCTGATTCGGTTTCTGAAATGCCGTTTTTATCAAGCACGCCATCTTCACCGGACACATCTTTGGTAGCTCAAGAAGAAGTGTCAAATGATACTTTGTTCATTGGATCGACTGAAATCAAATCTGAAGGAGAACGGACGATGTCGGAAGAGGAGAGAAGGAAGATTAATATTCAGCAATTTCGGGATCTGTTCAGCGGAGCCATTCGTGAGTATAAGCCACTCCCGATGACTTCGCCAACATCGAATCTCTATGCTGACTCTGATTTTGTTGGATTGATGCCTTCCACATCGGAAGAATCTTCTGAAGACCAAGAAGAAGGATCAGATCCTCGTTTCTTTGTTGAATCGGATGGAATCGGAAACCAGAAGAAAATGACAGACGAGGAAAGAAGGAAAATCAACACGGAGCGTATGCGAGAGCTGTTCAGTGGTTCAAATCTTCACTGGTCACCAGTTACGATGTCTTCAACCGATTCGCCAACCTCGGATTTCAGTTCCGATTCTGATGATGAAAAGATGCCAGTTGCCCAGGACGATGTTCCGAGCCGCATCCTTGTTGAATTCGATGAAATCGTTGAGAGAGATCGCCCTGTGACATCTGGAATGGTTCGATACGCCTCGTCGATGGAACTTGACAGAATCCTGGAAGAAACACCACTGCGCAGTGCCAGAGCCAACACTCCATCTACGCCATTGAAAGAGACAAGCTTCGATTTGGATTCGGCATGCGCTCTTCCGTTTTCTTTGTTCGGGCAGGGACTTTCGCCAAGACGGTCGCTGTTTAGGTACCGAATTCGCGAAAAACCGGGAGACAGAACCACGAAAATTGTGGTTTCCGAAAGCAAAGCCACCGTTGACACGGTCGAGGAATACGATGCTTATGCATTTGATGAGCGGGACTTCCAAGTCGGTTTCTATCCGGATGAAGACGACTATTCAGACGAAGACTGTTCTGATGAAGAGTGTGCCGATGAAGAGTGTTCTGATGAAGATTGTTCCGAGGAGGACATTGTCCAGGAAAGAGAACTAACGCCGTTCCCAGATGCCCAAGGATTCTCAGAAAGACTCCACTACAATGAGTCATACGTGTCTTATGGTGAAGATTTGGAAGAAGATTGGGTAAATATCAATGCCGAAACATCCAGGTATTTTGATTCATTAGAATTTTATGTCCCCCATTTATACAATTTCAGTCAAAACTTGTCCAGCGGCACTTCCCAAACGCCTAATGCTCATCTGAACCTCTACATTAATTCCCAAAACAGGTTCCGTAACGGAGAAGACATTGGTAACATTTAAAACTGAAACTGGCGTCTTTTTAAATGTGATTTTTTTTTTCAGATTTTACTCTAAAATCGGAGTTTATCAACGAGCTGAATGCTCTTTATTCTTCCGAAGATATCGATCTGATTTCGATCACCAAAGTCGGTCATGTGAACTTCTGGCAAGGAATCCGTCGACACCTTCTTGGATTCGCCACTCCATCCGTAGAACTCTTAGAGTATATCCGAATTATTATTGCAACAAATTCTCCTGTCCTTTTCTTTGATACATTCGCCATTCAACACATCCACGATCAATACTATCACCGCTCCCTTGAGTACATGATTGAAGGGTACCTGTTCACTATCTTCAACTTTGAATCCTTGTAGTTCATGTTCAAGTGTGTTTTATCACCCCAACCCCCCGAGTTCTCCTCTTCCCTGTGAATTTTGTTTTTCTTGTATGTTGCTTCATTTTTTTTGTATCAAAAAAACGGTCAATCATCATCATCCCAAGATTTCTTTTTTTATTTAGATGTTTATTTTGTGTCCTCGTCCTGTACAATCACAAGCAATAAAAATTGGAAGTAAAACACTTTGTTTCTTATGTTTCTTTGGAGAACTTGGAACATTGGAGCACGCAAAACAAAATGACTAAAATACTCATCCAGCCAAGTTTTCTCGGTTTTTCATACCGCCACTGTTGCTGATAACAAATTTTTGGTACTTTGATGAAAAGCGAAAAAAGATGAACAAACAAAAAACAATTTCCATAACCAGATCAAAGAACAGTTTCTGTTCTTTTTTCTAGAACATCGAAATCTCTGAGTCACCTTATTTTTATTGTTTTTATGGAGCCATTCTGATGCATTTCGATGCATTCTGATGAATTTTATGAGCGTGCTAGTTGCTATATAAGTAAATCAAAAACCGAGATTCTCCATCATTCGTCTCGTCTTTTCTTCAGCAAGCCTGGAAGAGATCGACCGTCTGCTGCCTGCCATGCACCTCAAGCTGCTGCTGATCCTCGGTCTGATGACCATCGGACTTGTCGTCCGCTGTGAAGGAAGATCGTACGGTTACAACTCGAACGAAATCGGATTGGCCAAGAACGCTGAAACCGTCGGGATGGATTCTGGAGAAAAGATGAACCTTGCCAACGATGTGATCGGGGACTTGGACAACGCAACTTCTGAACTCTCCGAGAACGACGCTATGGAATTCGACGAGCTCAACAAAAAACCATTCGATGATACAGCTCTCGTCAATTGGTCCGGATCCGACAAAAAATTTGTCACACCAGATTTGTGTATTGTGTTCTTTCGGCTCTGCATCCCCATGGATTGAAATTGAAATCAATAAATTTTGGTTAACGCAGTTGGAAGTATGCATTCGAGAAGATTGAAAACATACGAGCTGTGTTTCATAATGTAAGGAAAAATTCTTAGTGGATCTTATGGATTAAATTATTCCTACTCTGCAAAATGATCGTATGAAACTGGTAGAAATCAGGTGAAGAATGAAATTAAAACCAATGAATTTTGATTAACGCAGTTAGAAGTATGAATTCACAGCACATAGATGAAAAAGGTTTTAGACAATTAAAATACAATCTGTGTTCCAGAATGTAGGGAAAAATTCTAAGAAAAAAAAACTTTGAAAATTGCTTCCTCTAATTAGTACATTTAACAATTGCTTCTCCCTCAATGAAACTGACTTTGGCAGGTTCCATATAACCACATTATATGAGGATTTTGTATCTCTGGGGATTATACTGGTCCCGTTCGATGCAAGCATGACACCGGGTTTGCTGTACACCTGCCTTATTCAGTGAGCTGACCAGCTTATAAGCCCCCAACGAGTATTCAACGAATAACGTATAATTAATTGTTCTCTTTCTAAACATTCATTCGTTTCATAGAAGCACCTCAACAAATCCTTTCGCGTTGTCAAGGAAACGTTGATCCCATAGGGAAAACGCATAGAAAAGGGCGTTTTCTCATAGGCATCGATTGCTATTTCTATCTGGCGAGCTTTACTTTTCCTCTTCTCTTTACAAAATTTTAGTAGTTAATTTCAGTTTCAATGGCAGGACATGTTCCCGAAGAAGTCAATTTGGAAGTGCGTCGTAATAAATCGCACTTTTTCCTCACTTGCAATACAGCCACCACTGTTAACGAAGTGAAACATATGCTTGCTGACATGACTAGAGTAAGTTTTTGAATTCCGCTTTATCTCACGCATATCGACTACAAAATGTTGTCTTTTCAGCTCTCGGTAGAAAACATGGAGTTATGGAAACTCGACACCAACCTTCAACCAACTGAGCTGCTTGCTAATGAAGCAACAATGCAAGATTGCGGATATGCTGGAGCTGCTATTCAAGTAAGGTTTTCAGAGGATGGGGAAAATAGAAATTCAAATAGATAATTCGGAGATGTTTAAAATTTGAAAAAAAAAACATTTCAGCAGTTCAAACCACCACAAGTTGGTCTTCGTATGGCTGATACCGATGAAAGATTGGTGATTGCTAATGTTTCCGAAGGAACCAACTAGACTGACAACAAATTTAAGACATTTCATTCTTAACTTGCGTTTTCAATAAGTTTGTTTAATAAAATCATAAGACATTTAATTTGTTTTTTGATATGCTGTTTATCGATTTTCTCTGACCTCCTCTTTCCGTTACTCGTGCTTGTTAGGACATAAGAAATACCCCCTCCTCCAGAACACTGTTGACACGTTCTGCTCGTGTACTGTTCGCTGGACAGGTGTCACCCCTCTCTGCACAGTTCATGAACGCATTCGCGCATATCCGCATATTGTCCGTCGCATTTCCGTCATACCCACATGTCAACTTGCCAAGACCCTCAAGAACCTCTTCGAGAAATGTCTTCCGCGGATCCACTAGCAACAGGAAGTTCTGAAGATCACAAAGCCTTGATGAATAGAAGAAAATCATCTGGCAAACTTCTGCCAAGGGCAAATGAACCGTTCAAAAACTATGTGAAAACAACGCTCAACTCTAACAAAGCAATTATGGCTGAAGCGATTACTTATATGAAGTACATCACGGATACCATGGAAAAAATGACATTGGAGTCAAAGAAAACTACACGGAAAATGGAAAAAGTTGCTGAATCGAACAGAAAAATTGGGCAACTATTATTGGGCAGTTTGAGCAATGGAAATAAGTCGAGAAAGCAGTACAGGCTGAAGACGAAAAGGTGAGTTTGAAATAATGACAATGCGTATTGATTAATTCATTCAGGCTGACAAATTCTATTGTGATTGAACCGGAACCGGAAACAGAGTCAATATTTGTTCTAGAACCTCAGAATTATACTCAAATTCTTTCCGTAGCTGAATCAGATGAATTCGAGGTTTGTTCACTGAACATTTTTTAATTGCATTACTAAATTTAGCTGGAAAGCACTCAATCCTCAACTTATTCGCTGCCAGACTCGGATCTAAGCCCAAAAGAATCACCTATGCTTAAAGTTATATTAGAATCAGATCCAATTGATCACGACAAAGATTTATTAAATGATTTATCTGACTCCCTCGATGGCAAGGAATATTCAGAAGACTTTAATGCTGATGACTATTCTGAAGCGTTTATCAATACATATTTGGAAGGGAATATGAAAAAAGACGCGCAAATTACTCAACAATCGACTGATCAGAAATCTAAAGTTGATACGGAAGCAAAGGAAGGCGAGTCGTCAGGCAGCTCAATGTTAGAGAGGATGCTCGCAATCAAAAACTCTAAGAACCCAAAAACATTCTATGAATACTCCACAGATTCTGAAGACGGACGACTGCCCGAGAAATCAGTGACTCGAATTCGTAGAGTTTACAAGAAACGAAAGGATGATAATCCTGGTGTGCTATCGAGCAACTCGAAAAATATACTAGCTTCTAAAACTGCAAGAGCACATTATGAATATTCTACAGATTTTGATGGCTTGGACGTCTCTAATGTTGCTGTCAAAACCACAGAACTGAATATGCCTTCTGAACAAATCGAAGAGGAAGATGGAAATATTGCTCAACCGGTAGCTCAGAATGAAACAATTCGCAAGGAAAGAAAAGGAAATGGTCGAAGGCCGAAGCATTCGTTAGCCAAATTGCTCTATGAAGACCCAGATTCTGACGACTTGGAAGCCCTTGATCATGAAGTGTCGTCCGACGGAAACACTGCTCAACAATCACCATCACCGAATCAACATCTTGCAGTTGTCCAGATCAAGAAACAGGAAGATAATCAAGCCGAGTCGTCGACAGCACCATCTGGAAGCGGAAGCAAAAGGGTTCCAGCTCTACCTGCGAAAGTACGCAAATAAAAAGTAATTTTTGAAAATGATTATTTCCATTTTTCAGGGTATGGAACAAAGGCAGCTTGAAAAACTGTTAAAATCGAAAATCGGCCTACTTTTCGTTATCCTGCAACATCTGAAAAAATTAGGAAAGAAAAGTTCGTGAGCATTTTCTTTTATTTTTTCCGCCTTATCATTCATTTACATTTTTTTCAGTGGAAATGGGAGATGTGTTGATTGAAATTGACAAGTACAGCCAGAGAAGTGAGAATATGTGCAGCAGAAGTACAAAGGATGTCGGAAAGTTTATCGATATGCAAATGAAGAGGAACGGAGGTGGTAAACGCCTCTCGGAGACGTGTGCCATGTACCATGCGTTGAGAGTGATTATGAACGAAGGACCGCACAACTACATGGCCGTACACACTGTTTTGTTCTTGTCAACAAAGTCACGTCTACCGGAATTGCTGAAAAGGCATGAAGACAAATTTCTCAAGCAACTCACTGATTTTCTGGAGCACTTTCAGAAAAATGCTTGCAATGTCCAACGGGAAATTGAAATAGAAGGAAAAGAAACCGAAAAGTAGAAATTCCAATTCAGCTCCTGCTATGTTGTATTATGTTCTTTGATCAAGCTTTTAGAAACTCAATTTTTAATTTTTAATTTAGAATTTCATTTTTTTTTTCTATTATTTATTGATTGTTTATCAGTATTATTATTTTGGCAATAAATTTATTCTGTACATAATAGCAAGACGTTTTCTTTCAATTTTCATTATAAACTAGGTCTCATTATAAACAATTGTTAGTTTGTCAGAAAACGTGATAAATTGTCGGAAGACCCAAAACTCGTATTTTTATGCAAAATCATGTTTCAAATAAGTTTTTCCTCTTTATGTAAGAAGAAAATCGGTTAACATGTTTGCTCAGATGCAGGCAGTGGAGACAATGGCGTATTACGCAAATGACCTTGAACAGTCTTCCCATCCGCTAAACTCCGTTCATTGCCTTATTTCCCCTTTCGTTCTACTTCTACCCACCTTCCCAAATTGGATTACCACCCAGGTGACGCTTACTGGCAGTTACTGCCCCAATTTTGTTGTTGGCCTAACAACTTGTAAGTTATTGCCATTTTCGGTGTTTTTACAGATTTATGTACTTTTTTTTTTCATCTTCATTACTGTACTGTAATTTCATCCCGATCTAATCTTTTTATTCTTGAGACATTTGTGCCCGTAAGCGTATTCTCCAATCCTAATGATATGTTCCGGTTATTCCCCGCCAGGTGACACTCAACGAGGACCAGGACCAGCCCTCCTCCTCCTACGTATGAACCTAAACGTTTTCGCCGACACCCATATA
Source organism: Caenorhabditis sp. 39 LS-2015 (assembly GCA_900536345.3). Taxonomy (NCBI): domain Eukaryota; kingdom Metazoa; phylum Nematoda; class Chromadorea; order Rhabditida; family Rhabditidae; genus Caenorhabditis; species Caenorhabditis waitukubuli. The sequence continues at coordinate 231,361 of LR580505.1, read as the reverse complement.
TGAATTACGTATAGGTAATCCTTTGATTGGGGTTGGTCTTTTGCTCCAATTACTCGCTTTTCATTTGAATCCACCGACATTCTTATTAGCCCACATCTGCTACTCGCTAAGCCCTCCTTCGCATATCTTCTGTTTCCAATTACTCCTTCCCCGTATTTCGGCTACCTTTGTTGCCATTTTCACTTAAGATTTTAGCTTCCAACACAGTTTTTTTCCAAATCTGTTGGTTGTTGAAAAATTGAACTTAATTTCTTGACTCAAATCATTGTTCTTCTTTCTCAGTCTAATTTGAACTTCTAATGATCATTCCTAAACAAATTCCCCTTCACACATTCTGATGAATAATCAACTTTTTGTTTTTTTCAGTTATCTCCCTAAAGCATTGCAAATGAGTGCCACCAACACATCTTTCAACATTGACTCTGTTCATGGGACTCCTTTTCGGCTTCCTCTTCCTATTGGAACTTCTTCTGTACCAGTAACTGCTAATACTCCCTTGCATTTGTCTAAAAACGAGTCCCATTCAATCATTCCTAAAAAACTCAAGAATGACACTGCCTCAATTTGTGCTACAACTCTCCAAAACCAAATACTGCTTGGATTTCACCCATCACAGAGTTCAGCTAGGAATGCCTTTGCCTCACGCTCGTCTCACGCTCCTCAGGCGTTGGGCTCTGTTGGAACTCGCCCAGTGCAGTATCCAACTGAACAGACGACTAATTTTCCCTCTGTTCTAACCCACCCTATCTGGATCCCACCTCAAGAAGGACTAGATTTAACCAAAAAGTCATCGGGTTCTCGTATTGCTCGTCATCGGCAAAAAACGGCTCCAAATGAAAAATCCTCCTGCCCTCGCACTAGACCGACTCCAGCTGAAGTTTTCACCGATTCTCGCACTGTCCGAAATTCTCAAATCTGGAATCCATTTCAAATCAGCCAAAACTCTGGTTCATCTGCAAACTTCTTGAACGCTGGCACTGCTCAACACCAAATTTGGAATCCATTTCAATTTTACCAACATCTCGCTCCAGTTTGGAAATTCAACGGCTCTAACACTGTTCCAGCTGACCAATTGCGGAATTTATCTCAAAAATACCAAGAACTAGCGGGAACAAAGAATTTCTCAAAATCTAACCAGGATTCTGCTAGAACTTTCTCTGTGCAGCGTCTTCTTGGAATTTCCACTGAGTCGGACACTTCTACGACTCAACTTATTCATCAAGATCCTTCTTCACTTCAAACCTGTCTTAAGTCGACTCCAGCTGAAGGTTCTTTCCGGACTAACCAAGAGTGCCCTCCAGCTCAAAAATGTAATGAACCGGCAACAACTGAAGTTTCCTCTGATTCCGACATTAGTGAAACAGATCGAGAGTTTTCTACGACGCAAACATGTTACGAGCCGACTTCAACTGAAGTTTCCTCCGATTCTGGCACTTTTTCAACAAACCAAGATCTTTCTACACCTCAAGCATGTCACGACCTGACTCCAACTGAAGTTTCCTCCGATTCTGGCACTTCTTCAAAAAACCAAATTCTTTCGACATCTCAAACTTGTTACGAGCCGACTATAACTGAAATTTCCTTCAATTCTGGAATTTCTCCCGATAACCAAGATCTTTCTACACCTCAAACAGGTCACGACCTGACTCCAACTGAAGCTTCCTCTGATTCTGGCATTTCTACGACTAACCAAGATTACCCTCCAACTCAAGAATGCGATGAATTGACAACAACTGAAGTTTTCTCCGATTCTGACCTTTCTCCACCTTTTCAAGACCTGGATTTTCCCGACGCATTTCCATTGGAAAATCCTATTGATAATTTTCGAGTCTCTAGTCCTGTTCAAACTCCACAGGCTCTGGAATTGGTTGAGTTTCTTCCAACTGAAGATTCAGCTGCAGAAGCTGATTTCTTTGATTCACTTGAACGGACAGTCGACACAACACTGACATTTTCCGCAGTCCAGTACGAATCTCTTGACATGACCTCTGAGAATATCATGACTCCGGTTGTCGAAGTATGCCTTTTTCGGGTTCCCACAGTTCAAAATTTTGATTAATTACAGAATGCACGGGAACAAAATGCCAGCCGAAATTTGGAATTATCGGCTCACCGATGCCCCACTTTTGAACTAAATGATGATGAAATTGAAGACAACGTTGTTTTTGATACTAGAAATAGTCACCAATCTTGCGGTCAGTTTAAATAAATTTTTAACTTTTCAAAGAGAAAATGATTGCTTTAGGAACAAAGAGTTGCAATAAAAAGTTTGAATCCATGAAACTAGTGATTGAAAAACTGCAAGAAGAGGACAGGGACAAAGATACAAAATTCAGATACATGAATAATCTATTGGCTGAGCTGAACGGTAATATCAACTGTGTTATTGACACAAATATCTGTTCTAGAGAAAATTGCAACCCTCGAGCAGCAGACTTCAGCCAATGCAAAAGCCATCAGTAGAAATGCAGAAATCGAGGCGGTGAAGATGCAGCAGATACGGAACCAGCAGAGCCAAATGAAAGCCAAAGCAGAATCTCAGAAACGGAAAAGACAAGTAAGCAAAAATGTTACTCATCGTCAGTAAAGATCTGTTCTTCCCAGGCTCCACCGAAACCGCCTGTGCGTTCATCGACTGCCGGTAGACCATCAGCAAAGCGTTCACGAAGAAAGTGATATTGCTATCGATGACGTTCCACTTTTATTCAACGCTTTTCTTATTTTCGAAGTGTAAAAAAAACTTTCCCCAAACATCCTTTTGTTTTTGCCGACTTTTTTTTTCTGAAATTCCAAGTTCTTTTTGTAATTTTTGTTCATGTAATCAACTTATCGTAACTTACAAGTCTCAATAAATTTTCTCACCTTCACTTTGTTTTACTTTCTTCAGAGTTGCTAGGAAAACTTTACTATTAATATTCTCTCACATTGGTTGCATTTGCGCTCCACCGTGACCACCCCTTCGTGTCTCTTCTACTCTGCATTTTAATTGTAAATTGTAAATTTTCCTAATTCCGGTACATCAGTTTACCGGATTTAATTGTAATGGCAAAAACCATTTGCAGTGAGTATAAAAACATTCCGCTATTCAAACAACATTTCAGCAATACAATTCTTTATTAGCACCGCCAGAAGGGGAATGGGCACCAGATAGAAGTGGACGGAGGCGTAGCGAAATCGTAATCGTTGTACACGTAATCCTCATCCACGTCTTCAATGAGGTTCCCGTTGCGTCCATCGGATGCCATAGCGTCGTTCTCGGAGAGTTCGGAAGTCGCGTTGTCCAAGTTCCCGATCATATCGTTGGCGAGGTTCTTCTTTTCTCCAGAATCCATCCCGGCGGATTCAGCGTTCTTGGCCAGTCCGATTTCGTTCGAGTTGTAACCGTACGATCTCCCTTCACCGCGGGCAACAAGTCCGACGGCCATCAGACCAAGGATCAGCAGCAGTTTGAGGTGCATGGTAGGCAGCAGACGGTCGATCTCTTCCAGGCTTGCTGAAGAGAAGACGACACGAATGATGGAGAATCTCGGTTTTCAGTTTACTTATATAGTAGCCAGCACGCTCATGAAATCCATCAAAATCCATCAAAATGCATCAGAATGACCCTATAAAAACAATAAAAAGGAGGTGACTCAGAGGTTTCGATGTTCTAAAAAAAAGGGAAAAAAACTGTTCAAAAACTGCTTCACCCGTATCCCTTAATGTTGTTTTCTGCTTCATATTTGAAATGTCAAAAATGAGCGGTAACTACTAATCTTCGTCGCGTAAGATATCATGTGCAAAGTTGAATAGAGATTTAGATGACGGACACGTATCACATGAAACTTTCGAATCTGTGCATGTGTTTGTGTTTCTTGAATTTTTCCTGATTGCCCGACAATCAAAACTCTATAGATTATCACAAAAATCAAGAAATATATGTCCTCCTTTTCCGTCATCCAATTAAAAAATCAAAGTCCAACCGCCGTTCTCATCGTTCCCATGCTCATTTTCATTACACAAAGTGATCACGTAACAAAATAATTCAACTCGTCATTTCATTACGCTCTTTCCTTTTCCTCACACGCACACCACCTGTCGCTTTACCAAAGTTCAGTTGTTGGTTTCAAAAAATATCAAAACATGGTGCGCGTCCACTGTTTACCGCTTTGATATCTAGATGAGTGTTTTTGAGTGTCAAGCAGCAACGTTATTTCTTCCTTATCACAAAACAACTTCTCAGAACACAACAACTAGAAATGTGTCTCGGGGGGTTTCATGATACCCCTCCCTCACAAAATATTCTTGGTCATCATATTCTGCCTTTTCGTGGCGTGACCCATGAGGCCGTGGACGAGGAGCGGTGCCACGTGGCCAAGGTCATATACCTTGTTTGCGTGAGACTGCTTACCATACAAATGGTGGACAGTATCTGCCGTTTAACGAGAATTGTTCCTTCAACGCTCCAAATCCAATTCAACATTCGAACCAATCGTTGCACTCAAATGGGCCTCCCCATCAACCACTTCATGGTCCACCAAATGGTTATTCAAATCAATCATATCCACCAGTGAATCAAATGCAACCAAACAATCAGCCAAACCATCAGTCTCCCCGATCAAACAATCGCCAACAGAATTATCAGCCAATCGATGAGCGTTATGGTCGATTTGGTAACAGAGGACTGTGGTATCCCCACCCGCATCTTCTTCAAAATGAAAATCACCAGCAACAACTACAAGCACCAATAAACCCCTTGCCAAGGTACAACCCACAACATTTCCTGCAACCAATGTACCCGACTGAGGATCCACGTTACCAACCGATGACTCCTGCAACTTCGATCAAATCTGTTACCCCTCATCAGGATGGAATGGCCGGGAATGATGATGGTCGTGGTGAAGAAAGTGCAAGTCCAGATAACAGCATCCGACACGAGTTGAAGAAAATTTCGGAGAGCATTGCCAAACTCGCGAGCAATTCGGCAGAAGATAAAGAGAGTATGGGCAAAAAAATTGAGAGCTTGGAGTCAGGTGAGTAATTTTTGTAAATAATACGACCGTTAAGTTTTTTGAACTCATACTCCAAGGAACCTTGCATCGTGTTGCAACAAATTTTTAAGTTGCGCATTTGTTCTAAAACCTTTGCTACGAGATCTGCGTTAGGTAGACCAGTTTTTGGTGTCAAAGGTTGCTCTAATGGATCTTGTGGTCAGAGAATTGCACCAACCAGTTTGTCTTGCAGAATTTCACCAAATGAAACATATGATTGGCAGTTTGGTCAACAAAGTTCCTTACGAGCCGAATAGATCGGCAGATGAAGATAGTGAGGAAGTCGAGTGGTAAAAACCAAATTTGTTCTACCTATTCTTTTTTTTTGAAATATTTCAGTGAGGGTCAATATGCTTCGGATGAGGAAGATGAGATGGATGAACCCATCAGATGGGTTGAAGTTGTTCATCCACTTGTCAAATTCCCAGACGGCTACTGGGTGAGAGCTAACTATGACTGGCAGTATGAGGCTCCCGCTTTTCCGCTAATGCGCACGGAATCTACAGCACCACAAAGTGAGCCATCTGATGTTCAGGACGAAGAGGAGAATGTGGAGTCAAGGTATGTTTCCGTTCACTTGAACGAATCCGATCATTCGACAATATCACCTAAAATTCAGATCGGAAAGCAGTGCATCAGATATGTCCGATGTCACAGAGACACCAATTCTGACTAACGCTAGATCCATAAGCCCGGGACTTGTTTGTGATGCAATTCCGGATCGTCCAACAAGTCTTCCAGCAGGCCTGCCAACCATTTTGGAGACATCAGATGTTGAGGACTCGCCAAGATCTGGAAGTACATTGGCGCCGGAGTCAACAAAATTAGGTACGACTTCAGGAGATAGATTTTGAAAAACAAAACATAATTTTCACAGACGTTGGAGTGGTCAGTATTGCAAAGCCTTTTGTGAACCAAGCAGAGATTTCTAGAAAGCCAGCAATTCCAATCACATCGGGTAGCAGTTCACGAAAAAGATTTCAAAGGAAAACATGAATACATATTGCAGTAAACCACCCTGTACCGGCTGAGTCTTCTGCTAACTCTACGTGCGTTTCTGACAGTTCGGCAGTCAAACAACTACCGAAATCAGGTACAAAATCTTCAGGAGATATGTTATTTGGAGTAAACATGAGTTTTGAAGATAATGGAGCGGTCAACGTTGCGTCGTCTTCTGTGAATCAGTCGAAGACTCCTGGAAAGCCAGTGGTAACAACAGCAGCAGGTACAATTTCAAAAACAAGAGTTTCAAACAAAAATTGTCAACTTGCAGTCAACAAGTCTGTGCCGACCACTACTGCTTCAGTCAAGCCAGCTTGCGCAATTGGAGGACCGTCACAACCAACTTTTCCAGCTGCTTCCTGGAAATTTAGCTCCGAAAGCAAGTTCTGATAAGAAGACTTCCGCAATCAAACCAGTTTGCCCAGTTGGAGGTACTTCACAAGAAACTGTTGCCACTGCCGCTACAGTTCCGTTGCCAGCAGCTGCTCCTTCTGCTTCACTCCCTGACTCAAAACGTCCACCACCGCAAACAGCCTATTTGGAGGATTTCCCTCTTCTTGAAAGCTCAGCTCCGACAGAAAGTTCTACAAAGCACCACACGTATTCTGATAAGGCAAGAGACAAGAAAAACGCGTCACAGAAATCAACTGAAGGCTGAAACGATGAGCTGGAGAAGAATACACTCTGGGATACTGTGTCCAATTGCATTGACGGTGGCTCTTGCAAGAAATCAACAACTGCTGCTAAGGTGGCATTGAAAGCACCGGCAGAACCAATGAACACTTGCCTTCAGAAGCTTCAGAAACCAATTGTTGTAAGAATTGGCCCACCACTCACCTCGAAACAGGAGTCTGAGAAGCCGGAGGAGTCTGGAGAATCAGAGAAACCAAAGAATTCTGGAGGAAATAGTGTGGTTCAGAAGAAAAACTCTGAGAAAGTTGAAAATAACGTCAATGCTGTTCAAGGAAACCAGAAGGACGTGAAAGTGCCTACGGAATCTAGAGTAGAATCAAAGTCAGTGCCAGTGTCAAATCAGAAGGAAAAGGAGCAAAAGGCACAGCCGAAGATAGTTGAGAGTGCTTTGAAGAAGGAACAGGACACGGGAGATAAGAAGGAAGTGTCTGCAAAACCAGAATGCTCTTCTTCTTCCAAAGAAAAAGTTGTGAATGCCGATCTAGAATGCGTCGAAGCTTTGATTGAAATGTCTCTGCAGTCTCGCAAATCTAAAGTTCACTGGAGGCAACTAAAGAAAAACCAAAAATTGGAGAAGAAGATTGCAAAAGCAAACATGGCATCGGAGGAGCCATGCTGTTCCTCGTCTTTACCCGCTTCTGAACCGCAGCCAACAGCAGATCTCTCCGAGAACACTGAGAATCAGAGTCAGACTCAGACTCAGAAATCTGATACAAAAGCGGCCCCAAGCAACGTTAAAATCCAAATCAATTCCGATGACTTGGAAGATATTTTCAAGAAGTACTATGAGGAGCAAAAGGTGGTCAGAGCTGAGATTCGAGCATGTCCTGAAAGTGAGTCTTTAGTGTTTTCATTAAATGTCTTGAATACAAAAACTAATTTCAGAACTCTTGACGCAGGAATATCACATAAGGTTGATTCTTGAATTTGAAAGGAAGAACCCAGCAGAGTTCAGCCAGGATGAGATTGTGAAGTTCTTCGCAGACCGAGTAGTATGGAACCGAGACAATTGCCGCAAAGAAGTTGCATTCCTCTATCTGTACATGCTTCAGAACCTCGATGAAATTGTTCTGACTGACGGAAGTTTCATCATGCATCAAAAGGACTGTGTTCTTGGAAATGAGCAGTTCTACTACGACAACATATGCATCGACTACGGCAAAAAGTTAGGAGTGTTTCCGGACCGACCCTCGCGGATGCTCATCACAAATGAAATGATCGAATCCATTCGTTCAAAGTATGGGAAAGACATCAACCGGTACATTGAGTCGCAGAGCTATCTGCGAAGCACTAACGCTGGTAAATCAGGCTTAATGAATTGGAAATTAGTGCAAAAAACCGAAAAATTTACAGTGAACAATCGAGCCAGCACCCTGGAAGCAGCAATTAGGGATCGGAGCACGGCGAAGACTGCTCGCTACAAGAAGAAAGGTTATGTGCATATGTATCTATGCATGAGAACCATTGCATACACCAGTTGGGTTGAATATACTCCGCACATTGCACTTCTGTTTGCTGTTTTGGCAATGCCAGAGTACTACCGCAACGAAGTTATCCGATGGGATGCGTTTTGCCTGGAGGAATTGGCAAGGAAGAAACCGCTTGCGGAAATCTTGGAAATTGACAGGGAGTATCTTACCAAAATCTTTGGAGCAGCTGCCGTGAACAACAGATCTGAAGTGATGTGTTGGGCAAAATAGCGTTTTGTCTTGAAAAGTTTTTGCCCTGTTTCCTGTTATGTATATTCTGTTCACTCTCCGTTGACTTCATTTTCTCACTGATTCACGTTTACTTCTGCAGTATAAATGGTACTTTACTTGTTCATTATCGACCTATTCTCGATTGTTTCTGTTTTTCTCGATCTCCTTTGTCGTCGCGATTGCGGTCGGATCTTGTTTTTTCGGTATGTAGCGTTTCATATGTTTAGCAAGGCATGAACAATGCACAAATGCTCAAACATTCATTCAACTGGACTGTTCAAAACTGTTAAAAGCGGATGGAAAATAGCAGAAAAAGAATTAGAACGTATTCAGTGAACAAAGTGTCTTGACAATCGCCGATCCAATTTATCCTCGGCAGTAGCCCAACAACGTGCATAAGACCGGATCCGGTCCTTTCTCGCTCGCGAATCTTCTCTTGGGAGCATCATCGTTGCCCATCGTGTTGTATCCTTGGTTGGAGACGGGGGAGTAGTCGATGTCTACCGGCCCAGTCCATTGATTCGAGGCGGGCCAGTCAAGGGGAATGTAGCCTTCCGCTTGGACGACGAGTCCGACGAACATCACGGCGACGAGAAGAAGCATCTTGGGATGCATGGCAGGCAGTTGACGGAAGAGGTCTTTCAGGCTAGCTGAGAAGTCGGCAACTGATGCAGGTCTCGATTTCTTCCGGCTATTTATAGGGGGAAAACGGCTCTACCCGAGAGGACCGGTGAAAATTCATGAAAGTGTGGGACGCATGAGGGGGAAAAAGATGGGAAAATATTTTATGATGCACACCAAGCCATAAAATGATCGATCAAATGATGTTTGATCATGGGATTGGGCGTGTAGTGAAACAGTGGAGAAAATGTCCTGGCGACACAGAGGAAATTTATGAGACGGCAGTGGGAACACTGGATCACTTCATTAACAATGAGCATTACAAGAAATGTTCAATATGAAATTTTGACAAAAATTACTCCAATCAACTCTAAATCTTTAGAAAAATAATTGTTAAACCTTGAAGAATTGTTGAATCAAATTTACTAACTTATTAACATTTTTTCTAACTTTTCCACAATTTACCATCACTTTGATATCGCAACCGTGTTTTGCATTTTCAGCGGTTTAGGAGGTCTCACAGGTCCGCAAACACCCGGACCGCCGCGAAACTGCAGACAAACGGGTGTCCCTTGACCGCAGTGTAGACCAGGTCGTCCTCACCACACCCTCGGCTCCTTTTTCTGTAAGCGGATGTCATTTGCTTAACGGAAAATGGCAAATGTAACTCCTATTAGTTTCATCTCTTGATACAATTCTTACCACGTGTTATCTATCCCGTTAAATTTTCCAATTCTACTAAACAAACATTATTTCAGAGTCATGGTCTCGTCAAGTGAAGCGAGTCGTCTCAATTCGCAACGTCTCAAGATTCAAGCGTCACTGGAAATCTACTATGATCACCAAGAAACCAACAACCCAGTACCCGAATCAGAAAGTATTAATCTAAAATGTTACTTGATTATTGAAACAATTTATTACAGTTTTCGACGATTTGGCAATTTGCAATTTCCTCAATGCCCGTCAGGCACATTATGCAGCCGCACAGAACTCCGAAATGGAATTTTTTTATATGGGACTCATCGATGTCGGAAATCGAGCCGTGAGAAGGGATATGGTATTCCTAATGACTACTTGCGAGGCGTTAGGAGATCAGTCTCTATGTGCAATGGAGCGTGAGCTCTACGACCTTATCATGGGCACTGTCGCTTCTGAAGAGGCCGTCAGCAACATGACTTCGCCCGGAGTTTCCAGTGAGTCTGTCAAAGGAGGTACTTCCGAATCAACAAGAACTCGTCGTGTTGTCTCGCTCCCGGACCGTCTTCCCCCGGGGGGAGGTATCCAATCCGCTGAGTTTAATGAGGAGGAGATCCCAACAGCTTACTATCTGCGAAACCGAATCATCGCGTTTTACGCAGAGCACCTCGACGGCCCGACGGACGAATGCTCGGAATGGATCCGTAAGTTCTACCTGTTTTCAAAACTTTGTCTCAATTTGACTTGTTCAGTTGCGCCCGAATCACCCATGAAAGAAGTGATTCGTGGATTCATCGGAAACCGTGTAATGTTCTACGAAGCGCTTGGCGACGTCGCAATGGAAAGGTTGTTCATGGTGATGCTCGAAATGTGCGACACTTGCACTCCAATTTTTGAGACACTCGACATTCTCATGGAGAAACGTCGAGAATGTCAGAGTGAGGAGCAGAAGTGTTTGATAGACCGCCAATGCTATCAGTCAATCATGAATGACATCTACCCGATCCCTTTTAATGAGTGATAGGCTTTCGAAACGTCGGCTGAGCGAGTGAAGAAGCAGAAATACGGCGAAGAGAGCTAGAACGTCTTGTACAAATCTGTTCAACTGACAATGTTTTGTGTTTTTTTTGTTCTTGTTCATTTTTTACGTTCTCCCGCTTCCCATGTCTCTTTTTTTCAAGATATTCTCATGTTTTACCGGCATTTAAACCGAAGCTCCCACACTCACAATATATACCGCCTGATTTTTTTTTATTGATTTTCAAAATAAAGATGTGTGGGAGAAATCTATTTTTTTTTGCTTAAAATGAAAGAAATACGGATGTCTATGGTAATATGTTGAACAGTTGAAACTGCACCCATTCTGACAAAACGATTAAAGGGGCAAATTAGATATTTAGCCCAGTGAAAAATTTTTTTTCCAACATTAAGACCAATTTCATGTTATAAGTACGATACGACAGAAATTTTTAGACTTTTGCTCTCTTTAAAACAGCCACAAATTGAAAAAGGAGAAAAAATCTGAGGTTTTAAAGAAAGATACTCTGAATAACTGATGTAAAGGGTAGGGTAAAATAAGGTCATCCAGTTGAGGACAGCGGCGGCAGACATACATATGAGATAAGCTGGGATTATACAATTGGATTTCACAACCAAGTTGAATAAATACGTATTGATGAAAATATAGCCTAACAATTCGATATAACTTAAAATTGAACTGTAAAATGAGAAAATTAACATTGGATGAATATTGACATTCCAGAAAATGGGTCTAAATTACGATTGCGAAATGGCTTGCTGCCAAATGTCACGGAGCAAATGAAAAATAATTAGGAAGGAGGTGTGGACTGAGATCGTTTCATAATTGGTAGTAGTGCTTGGTAGACGCTCCCGGCAAGTTGTCTTTTTCGAAGTTGCTGCTCATTTGAGTTTTCCATTCCACTTGTGACTGGAGTAAGACCGGAATGCTCTCCCATAACAGGATTCTGAAAATCACATTTGTTCTTCAGCACCATAAGTTTTGTGGACACACAGTAGTAGATGCCAGTGGCCATCCAAGAGGAATCCCAGGGATGCCAGTGAACATGTTGTGCTGAGTTTGCAGTGGAAAGGTTATTGTTTGGGTGTTTAGCATTGGGTAGTTGAAGGGCAACATTGGTGTGGCGGGCATTTGTGCTGGCTGTTTTGGAAGACTGTGTGGTGTTGCCATCTGAAAAAAAAAAAAAAACTTTCAATTGTTTTTAATTTTTAAACGTGCCTCAGGAGCCATGCGTTTTCTTGATGCCTGTTCCTCATGTTGCGTCCGAAGTAAATGCCCACACAGCTCGTTAATCATTCTGTCGTTCGCTCTACTGGCTTTCCTTTCTTCTGAAACCACATTCACATGTTTTCTGTCATATGAAAAGAATGACTCACCTTTAAGACTCTCCAAGATGTTTTTGTTCTGAGTATAGCAGAAGTGTATCTGATCTCGGAGGTTTTTAATTTCTGGCGTGTTCAGCAGCGCTTGTGTGATCATGTTGACATTATATTCAAACGGGTTTTCCTGAGGTTGAACGACTGGAGCTGGAATTTGAACGTCCTGGCGTTCGGACTGCCATTGACGGAAATCACGTATCTAACGATTCAAAATGTTACCAATTCCAAATAAGATTCGATTACCTGGCCCTCCGAAAAGTAACGTAGTAAAGGTGAAGGAAGGAACAGATTTGAGCAGTTTGTAGGATTAGGCCCAATTGGTTGCGGATTCTGAGATTTTTTATGTCAAACGATTATGAAGGCATCTTACCGGGGAGTTGTTGTTTTTGGGTGGCTCGTTAGATGTTTGGTCTGTCATTTTCGAACAATGCAGTTCTGAAATTTTACTTTTACGCGAGAGGCTGAACTAGCTAATATGAATAAGCGGGATGAGAAAGGTGTGTGTAAAGTGAAATGAGGAGTGAGAAGGTGGACTTTGTCGGTCAACAACGAGCACTCCCATTGGTTACCATTGGTTACCAAAAGGGTGCGCCTCGTTATCATCAGTGTCACAACGTTGACTTTGTTTGTCGGAAAATGATTATGAAATGATTAGTGAAATACGAGATCATGAGGTTATTCTACACGCATTCTCAGGTGATTACGAGTTTTGAAAATTATGAGCACAATATGTATACTTTCTAAACGTAATGGAGCGCAAGATTAGTAAAACAGGGAGTGGCGAATAGAAGAGAAACTGAACAATGCTATCGCACAAAACAAAATGAATAAATTCTTGTGTTTTTAATATTTATTCCGCTTAAAATGATGAATCAACAAGGGAAAATATGTTAAGTTTAATCAGGCATTTGATAACAACGGGGACAAATCTTACTAGTACATATTAGGTGACTGGGAGCGTTAATAAGATGAAAGATAACACGTTTTTTTTGTAAAAGTTGATATAGTTTTGGTAACACGGGTATCAAGGCAAGAAGGAACGGAATTGGGGTATCATAGGGCAACAAACACTATACCATGCCGTAAATTTCAATTATACTGGATGCTTGATATAAAACATGTCCATACGTGAACAATTTGTGAAGGACGGGAAGGAGGAGATAACAAAAATTTGGAAGCATTTTCGGATAGTGGGATTGGTGGTCAACAAAAACAAACAATTCGTAGCAACCAATTACTATATAAATGGAACAATAGGGAGTTCTTTCTTCTTTCCCAAAACCATTTCAAGGTAGCGGAATTCGATTCGTGGAATTTCCTCGAGCAACATTTTGAGACAATATGCGTCAGTATCCAAAACATCAAGCTCTTGGAATGCCAGAAACTCAAAGCACTTGGCGATATGACTCGACTCGTACAATTCCATGTTGTTCCTTTCTTCCCAAGACTTTTCCAAAAGCTGATTCGCAGCGTTTTTGTGATGCATCATTCGTTGAGTGAAAAAGTCAAAGGTATTATCGAAAGACCATTTCCTGGGACACCTGATGTTTTCAATGTGTTTTTCGATAAGGAACTTTTGAATGGGTCCGACACTCTTCTCATCTGAAATTCGGCAACTAGATAGGTTTAAGTATTTTGTTTGACTCACCAAGAGAACCTTGTCCTTTCTCCCTCAACTCTTCCTGAGTATCAATGTACTTTTCGAGAGCAACTACAAGCTTTGCATTCTTCCGACCTGGTTTCTCATTAAAATGCATAATAATGTCCTCGTGAAACGAAACATTCTTCTCTTGCTTGGATTTCTTCGCAGGAGACGGAGTATCTCTTTCATAATTGTTTGTATTCTTTATGAATAGTTCATAGAACGACTTGTCTGTTTCAAGCTTGAAGTCTTCATCAGTACACCCTTTGTGTTGTGAAATCAACTTGCACACAGGAACATAGATACATCTGCAAGTCTCGAAGTGCTTCTGAAGCGCATTGAAAAACGCGATCATCTCATTATCATTACAAATTTGAGTTCTGTTGAGAAAGAACCAGTCAACTTCGTTCTTGTCAATTCCTAGAAAAAAAAATTGTAAAAATAAAAAAAAAAAACCAAGAAAAACTACCGTTATAAAGCTTAGTGAGCTGCTTCTTCTCAACTCCTTTGCAATAGAACTTGACTCTCTCATTGAAATTGTGTTCCAAACTTTGAGGAGAAAGAGATCTTTTGCCAGTTTTTCTCATTTCGCCACTACTTGTCTTCACCGGAGATTGCAAAATTCGGTTAAGCTTTTGAGTATTCTCCGCGGACTTCATGACAGAGTAATAATAGACATTGTCAAAACGGCTCTTCTGTTCATCATTCCTAGCACGTTTATACAAAGCGGTCAAATCTTTCATCACTTTTGCTGGGCAGATGCAAATGTTTGCATGATTTGCAAAGGCATCGAAGAACATCGACAGATCATCGTTAAATTCCACATCATGGTATATACTGCGGCCAATGAAAAAGTTTTCGCATTTGAACTGGTCGACAGCTAAAAAATACAATTGACAGAAATTTAAAAGAGGAAAGCTCACTTTCGGAGAACTCCGGATCATTTTCCAAATCTTGCTCACTGCAATAGTGCGTAATGGCTTCATTGATTTTGTTCACAAGCTTTGCCAGAGCGGCCTTCTCGGATGCTTCTTTGAAGCTGAACATTTGGGAATCATTGCTATTGATAGTATCTGTTGGCTTCAAAGTTGCAGCTCTCAACTGTGTATTGATATTGCCCATCAAGCCTTCGAAAAATCCTTCATCCATCTTCAACCGCTCAGCGTCATTGTTGGCGAACACGTGAAACTCCATCAGATTACCCATCGCTTTGTAAGAACAATTGCATGAGCCTGAATGGTAGAAGAAGTGCTCGAAAAGCTTGGAAAGCCAGTAATCCTCGTTGCTCTCATGAAGTTGACCACGGCGGGCAATAAAGTCATCAATCATCTTCATTGCGATGTCTGAAAAGTACATTTTCATACAAAATAAGCAAGACTCCCGTACCATCATAGTTCACCGGCGGATCAGTGCTTTTCCTGAAGGCTTCACAATAAGTCATTAAAGCCTTGCAAACTTCGTGATCAATTGACTTCTTCTGCTTCTCATTGTCGGCGGATAGTTGTTCAGTAGCAGTTGGTTCCACCATATCATCTAGGAACGTGTTGAGAAAGTTGAGATCCAGTATGACACGACTCTCTTCGTCTTTGACAAGGTCGTGTTCCTGCTTCCACTTGTCCACGGTAGGATAGATGCATGCGCAAATCTGAGCGTGCTGCTGAAGAACTTCCAGAAACATAGCCACTTGACGGCTGGAATTTGTCATTTCGTGGTCAATTCTTTTCATCAGAAAAGCCATAATCTCGAATTTCTCGGAATCTAAAAATCAGTTTTGGTTTTTTTTGGTCAATGGAAAATGTAACATTCATACCGTTGTATTTTCCACTTGTTCCGTTCTTATCATAGTTTTCGCAACGAGTTTTAATGGCATTTCGGACAATATCAAGGATCATGTTATCATTAGCAGTAGGATCAGTGGTATTCACCATTTTTATAATTAGTCCAAGCTGAAAAAAACAAAACTGTGAAAAACGGATATCAGAGGACGAAAATATGAAAGAGGAAGAGAAAGAGGGAGAGAGAAAGAATAGTCACCAACTCCCACTTGCCATGTTTTCCGGGTCATCTTTGGTCCGCAGACACCGACCCCTTTTTGTGTACTATTTGGCGTACCGAATCTCACTCCCTCCCACTCTTGCCTACCTGTTACCTTGGCAGGTCTACTCCAGAGGGAAGAATGTGATTTTTGAGGAACACCGTGTTTGACTTCCATTTACTAATGAAGCATGATAATGATGAAATGAGGAAAACACAATCAATAAAAATAAAGTTACCTGTATGACAATACCTTGACGTTTTCACCGCTAAAATAATAACCTTTATCTCAAATTAAAAAATGTCTATGTGCATCACTTCCATTATGAAGAAAAAACTGAGTTTGATTTGTACAATTTCATAATCTTGAGGGATTTGGAAGGTGCTTGTGGAACACCAATCGCTGGACGAACATATTCTGAATGAGCGATATAATTTCCTGCTCAAAGTCGCCATACCGAAGAGAGAATAGCACAGGCTTTGGAATAAAATAGGTTCATTGTGAGCATGGGTTAAAACAGGAGTTATGGGTGGAATAAATGCAAAAAGAACACAATAAAATGAGATAAAAAATGTAAAATAAAGGAACAAAATGAAAATGGGGTAATGGGAAAAAATTGTGAAGGATATATGTATATGTAGAAGAATTACAAGAAAGAAAGAAAATTAAAAGAGAAGAAAAAGATGTGAAGCTAACACTAATATCGCGGAGGCGCTTGACGCTTCGACTGGTGACATCCGCCATTGTTCCGATCGCCGCTTCGTTTTGCTGCATAGTCTTGCACTGCACCATTCCTTCTTGCCCACTCAATGATCTTCTCAAAGAACTTCGTGTACGCCAACTGGTCCGTGTTCCCGAAGATGTAGAGAGCATCCGTGCTCCTCGAGACAGCGACCAGGGATCTATGGGGGTTCGCCACGAACGACATTGCTTCCCTGATAGCCGTTGGGTTTGTCGACTTGCAATTCTTCACCGTAGAGAGGATGACAAACTTTGCTTGCTGGCCCTGGTATCCGTCAATAGTCCGAACTGGTACTCCGGGAGGCAGCATCAGCGAGAGCTTGCTGCGTTGCTTCCGATGGTAGGTCAGAACCACAAAATCGGTTGGCAGGATTCGACCGGGATTCGCAGATAAATGTTTTTGCACAAACTCCTTGATTGCCCAAGCTTCTTCTTCACTCTCGCACGCTTGCTGCTTGCTTTTCACGTTGAATAGCACGCAAGGGGTGCCGTCCGCGGCTTTCGGCATCCGGAAGACAGTTGCTCCGTCCTTGTCGTTGTACTTCAACGGAGAGAAGACCGGAGTTGGGTAGACTGGTCGGATGATGTTTTCCGTAATCCTCCGGTTGCATCTGTATATGTTATTCAGAATGCAGACCCTCCTCGGATTCAGCTTCACCAATCTACTCATGTCCGACCACGCCATTGTTCTTCCGACGTCGGACCATGAATCGAATGGGCAGAACGGTTGAAGTTGGGCTGGGTCTCCAATCAATACAATCTTCTTTAGGTTCGGCAAGGCGCACATAACCGCCAGCAACTGGTAGGCCGGCAGTTGCGACGCCTCGTCGATGATGACGTGGGTCGCATCTTTCAGGTCCGCATGTTGACAATATCGGAGCAGCAGAGCAATGGTGATCCCGACGACGTTGGGGCGATATGTTGTTAGGAACATCTGTGACAACTCCTTCTCGGCTTCCTCCGTCTTCTGGATAAGGTCCGTGATCTCGGCAGGGTCGATCGAAGCTTTTATCTGCTGACCAATCTCTTCAATTTCCTTTCGCACTCTGATCAGGTCGGTGCTGTTTGATCCTTTGCTGATCCATTGTTCGAAGTCTCGAGCCTGTCTTACCGATGACAGAACCCGTTCCTCGGCTGTAGCTTGTTGAAATGCCGACCGCGACATGATTCGAGTGCGTCGAATGTTATCCGAAGATCCAATGGCAGTCAATGCTCTTCCGACTGGGATATTGGTAACTGATGCAACAATGACGAGCTTCGTTTCTTTTGACTTCAGTATCATACGGGTTGCTACTCCGATGGCAGTCGTCTTTCCGGTTCCTGGTGGTGCTATTCCGACGCACACGCCTCTGGTGGTGGTGATGGAATCCACTAAAGCAATTTGAGATTCGTCGAGCTTGATCTCAGCTGGATAGCTCGAGTTCGTCGCCCTCCGTGTGGACGTTTCTGGCAGGGCTCCAGCAGCATATTGTGAAAACAATCTGGATGCGGCGAACTGGCTGAATCCGTTTCGGATCGAGTTCCAAGCACTCAGATCCATCTGATCGCTGGGTCCGATGCTGATCCTGGTGGGAATTCGGGAAACTGCCAACAACAGTAGACGTTGAACTGTGGCGAAAGCCAATGTGACCCGTGACATGTCGCTTTCCTCAATCGGCTGGACTGCTTGTACTGTCATGATGATGGAAGTCGACGATGACTCTGATGTGCCTTGGAACTTGGCCAGCAATGTCCCTCCAACTGCCCATGCAGTGTCCTGTTGGTCGTCAGTAGTAGTCCATGCCGAGTTGACCTCCACGTTGCATTGGAATATTCCGCTGACCTCTCGGATAATTGGCACGACGTCGAATAAGGTCCGATCCAGAGTTGCTCGCGTGTTGGTGTGAACTCGAAGAGCAGCATCGGCGGCAAGAACTGATTTCACAAATTTCTTTGAGTTGATCATTTTTCCGTCTCTGTCCGTTCCGCGATGACGAATCAAATTTCTGTCCGAGTCCGAAACTTCCAGCGGATTCCGCAATGCCATCTTGCCCGTCGGGATATTGGAGTCGGGGGTCATTGCATGGCGTTTTCTGGCGTCCTCGTCATACACTGCCATCATGCCGTCTTCCATCTCCACCAAGTTGAAAAACGGCTGAATCCGGTACTGCGTGATAGAATACATGGTGCCTTCCCGATGGCAGAAGTTTTTGCTCCCTCCAGGAAACATTGGTGCGAATATCGGGAATCCTCTGCCGATATCCTGCGTCACGACGACACTGCACGATCCACTTGTGAACTTTGTCGTGATGCCAATCACTTCCTTCTCGAATTCCATCATGTGAGATGGGTCCGACGGCGTTGGGAATTGAATGGTCAGTGCGATCCACTCGCATTGCTCCACGAGGCGGGTTTCATTTGGTTTCTTTTGCTGAGACGCTCGGGTGACTCCGAATATCTTTACGGCTGCCGACAGCTTGATGGTATGCAATTGAAGAGATGCGTTCGTTCCAACGATGGTTGTCCTTTGCATCGTCCGGATAGTTCGCGATTCCAGGTCATCTTCCAGCGTAATCAAAAACCCATCCGTAAACGCCATGGATACATATCCACGAACAAATGGAGCTCCTGGTGGTGGTGTTCCTGCCCCGATGGCGTCGTGGAACGAGAGCCGTTCTTTATTGGGTAGTCGCTTGACTCCTTTCTCACCGCACAGATCTTCCAGGCAATGGCGCATTCCGGTAACGGTCTCTTCGGCAATGGAAACTGAATTTTCTTGGTGGGACTTGTTGAGGGCTTCGTGCATGGTTCGGTTTGGGTCGACTGGTGTGCACTCTTTCTGAAATTTATGAGATTGTGGTTTGGAACTGACAAAGTGAGAGTTTTGTCTTGTGGCGTTTGTTCATCAAGACGGAAAAACGGTGACAGCAAAAGAGCAAAAATCCAAAAAAAAATTAAACAAACTGCAGAAAACCGTTGGAGAATACTGCGCGTTTGCAGAGCACTTGAATGACTGTTCTGGCGGTGCCTGCGGTCCTTGTTGTGTGGCTGCGGTACCGCCCACTTGCAATATCGTATCTTATCGATTTTATCGTCGAAGGGAGAGAGGGTGAGGATGGTTGAGCATGCCTTTGTTTGGAAATACGACAAAAGGTAGTTTTTCCGATCGCTCTTTGTTGCGCGCAAGATTGTAAAACGTGTAGCAATACATGTTGGTTTACAACCTGACCTCGCCAGTTTCTCTTCTCGTTGTGCTCGCGTGGGTATGCAAGTGAATGATGAAAAGAAGGACAAGAGAAAAAAAAGGAAAATGATAGCTCCATGAAACTGTAAAGCAAATGGAACAAAATATGTTGAATATTGGGTGAAAGATGAGGAGAGCCTAGTGAAAAGGAGAGAAAAAAGAAAAGTAGAGAATAGGTAGTCGGATACTTCCGAATTTGGAATGCAAACGGTATTCGACCCAATTTTACAATATACTCAAACGACAATATGGTAATGAAATCAGAATTTACTTTGCACAAGAAATATTTAAAAGAAAATAGTCAGAGAACCGTGTGGTTAACACGTTATTCCTCATTAGTTCGATCCCAAATCTTAAGAATTGAAAAAAAGTAAATTGGTTCGCAGGCGGTAAAAACATTTGGATACTTGGCAAAAAACGCGAAATCCGAGTTGATAATTGGCTTATTCTTTGAATTCTTCGACAGAAATGAGTAGAAAAGGTTGTAATAGCCCTCGTTCTCGCTCTTCCACACATTTTCTTTGTGCCTCTTCTTGGCACAGTGGAACAGTTCTTGTTTTTTGTAGTTCGGACTGTCCGAAATGTACTGGTAGGCTTTTGTGGCTTCAATAATTACTCTCCAATCTATGATCTCCTCGTCTCCTGAGAAAAAAAAATGAATTGCATACGATGGAATGATTACTTTGGAAGGTACCTTTCTGTGGCGGTTTTCCGGCATATCTCCGTCCCTGGACTTCAAAATACTTGTTGATTCTGTCATTGAAACGCTTCTCAACAAATGCGTTCAACTCCGAAAGAATACTCTGTTCGAAAATTTTGAGATTTGTTTTCTTGTCTTTTTTGGATTCCAAATAACACGGAAGATCTATAATACAACTCTCATCATACCATCTGAACAACTCAAGGAGAGCCTGGTAAAAGATGTACAACGGATCGGTTTTCTTGAATAGCGTCACTCTCTTATCCAGAAACTCTTGAAGTTGTTCTTTTCGCTTTGAGGACTTTTTGAAGGTGTCGGTACGCGTGTACTCGTAGAGATTGTCTAGATGTTCAGCGTCGTATGGTCTTCCTGAAAGAAAACTATTTGTTTTGTTGAAGGTTATGAAAAATCACTTCTTCTATTCTTTCTGTTATCTTCCATGTCACGAAGAAGGATAACAATCTTCCGGATCATAACATTAATCTTTCCGAGTTCTTCTTTATCAGTACCAACCAATTTTGGAAATGGAGCAGGAAAATCACTAACATCATCTATATCAGCACCGTGTGGATTTGCTGAGGTATCCTGAGTTGTTGGAGGTTGTGGGTCATTTCTGATTAGACTTTCTGCAGTTTCGTCCGTTTCGAAAGTCGCTTCTGGCAAATCTACGGCAGAAGATGGAACAAGAACTGTTTCCTCCTTGTCTTCGATCTCGTTTTCACCACTGAACGGCGAAAAAAGTGGGTGGTGCTTGGATGGAAACAGCAGTCCCGGTTTCGTGGAAGTTGTAGTTGAGTCTTTGGAGAAGATCTCTGTTTTTGGCGCAATAATGGTGTGCTGCTCGGGTCCGTCAATTTTGATCGGCAAGTTGACAGTAGTACTGCTCTCTTCCTTGACTGAGCTATGGTAAGATGCATCAGACTTTTCTACTTCCGTAGTATTCAGATCAACTTTGTCTTGCTGTTTGGTATCAATCCCTTCTTCATGATCTTCAGCCCCTTGTTCTGTTTCCGTTGTAACGGTAACCATTAGTGGAACTTCCTTCCGCTGCTCAACCGAAGAATATTGACCTAGCGGTGCGTCTTCCATTCTGAAATATTGCAATATGAATTGATTGTGCTAAATTTTCTTACTTCAGTAAGCTCACATTTTTTTCTACTGGAATTATAATTGGAAATTGTTGCGAATCCGTCACATCAACGCTCAGCAAATTTTGAATAGGAGTTGGCTCCTGAATAACGTTCCCAGAAACTCTGAAATCACCAAATAATTTAAGAAAACAGTCGATTTCTTTAAAATACCGGTTATCATCGGTTTTCAAACCAATTGAACTTAATAACGCTGTCTTGAGGTTAGCAATTTCTTCTTCGACTTTAGCAAATCTATCCGAACAGTTCTGAAGAAGATTATTTGTTTTGTCGATGGCCTGCTTGCTTTGTTTCATAATATCCAACATATCGGTCAGCGGCAGATTCCTTTGCAACGTCTCCGGTGGTTGGATAGTAAACGTTTGCGGTTCCGGCGCAGAAGATTGACCAACTGTCAAAGACAAAGTCTCTGGAATCTTAAGATTCAGTAATACATCAGAAGCTAGCGGACGTGGTAAGATCAGCTGGCAAGTTCCATTCTCCACAGTGAAGTGGATAGTTTGGCCCGATTGCTGCTCGCCTTTTTGGTTTGGAATAGTTACTGGAGATAACTTCAGATTGAGACGAAGTTCCGATTGCATAAAATTATCAATGCCATTGGATTGAACAACTTGCGGTTGGATTCCACCTTTGTCTCCAGAAGAGGGAACAGAGTCGGTCATTTGGAAAACGTTTCAAATTCTCACCTGAAAAAATCACAATTTATGAAGGAAAACTACAAAAATGGCAAGTAAATGCAATGAAACAAAGAAACACAGAGAACTCATTGTGTCCATGTTGTGAAAGACGGAAGGCTATGCGGTACGAGAGGTTCTGAGTAGGGCGCATTTGCATTAAACGAGAAGAAAATCAATTTTGCATATCAGTGAAACACTGTTTGTGATACCTGCAACAATCTTGTTAAAGTTTAATGACGCCTACACTTAGCGATACAAAAATAAATAACAAATCATAAGAAACTGAGATTTTGGCTTCAAAAATTCATTCAACTTTGAAACTCTCAAAGCCCATTTACATTTATAGCTTAAGAAACAATTTACAATTTACAATATGTATAACGATAATAGAACAACAATACTCAAACGACAATATGATAATAAAATCAGAAACCACTTGACACAGAAAATGTTTAAAAGAAAACAATCAGAGAGCCGAAAGGTTAACACGTTACTTCGAAGTAGTTCGATCCCAAATCTTAAGAATTGATGAGAAATATCTTTGTTCAAGGAGATTAAAACAATACTCATAGTTGGCAAAAAAAGCAAAATCCGAGTTGATCATTTGCTTATTCTTTGGATTCTTCCACAGGAATGAGTAAAAGAGGTTGTAGAAGCCCTCTTTCTCACTTTGCCACGCATTTTCTTCGTGTCTCTTTTTGGCAGAACGGAACAGTTCTTGTTTTGTGTAACTCGGACTGTCCAGAATGTACTCATATGCATTCCTGACGGATTCGGAGGTTCTCCAATCTGGATACGTCTCGTCTCCTAAAAGATGTTATTGGAGACGTGTGGATGATTATTCTGAAATGTACCTTCTTGTGGCGCTTCTCCGTTATATCTCCGTCCCTGAACTTCAATATACTTGTTGATTCTGTCATTGAAACGTTTCTCGACCATTTTGTTCAACTCAGGAATAATATTCTGCTCTACAATTTTGAGATTTTTTATCTCATCCTTTTTGGATACCAAATAACATGAAATTTCGTGGATACGATTCTCATCATACCATCTGAACAACTCAAGCTGTGCCTGGTAAAAACTGTACAGCGGATTGGTCTTCTTGAATTTTTCCACTCTCTTTTCCAGAAACTCATAAATTGCTTTTTTTTGAAACATGGATTTTTTAAAAACGCCGGTTTGCGTTAATTTATAGAGATTGTTCAGATGTTCACCGCTGTATGGTCTTTCTGAAAAAAAAATTGTTTTGTTGAAGGTTATTAAGAACTCACGTGTTCCAATCTCTCTGTTATCTTCCATGTCACGAAGAAGGATAACAATCTTTCGGAGCATCACATTAATCCTTCCGAGTTCTTCTCTATCAGTTTCAGCCAGTCTTGGAGATGGGAATGAAAAAACACTACGATCATCGCCATCAACGCCGTGTGGATTTGCTGAGGTGCCTTGACTTGTTGAAGGTTGTGGATCACTTCTGATTTGACCACGATATGGTGTAGGAGCTGGATCCTCACTTTCGGCGGTTTCGTCCGTTTTGGAAGTCGCTTCTGGTAAATCTACGGCAGAAGATGGAACAAGAACTGTTTCATCCTTGTCTTCAATTTTGTTTTCACCGCTGAACGGCGAAAAAAGTGGGTGGTGCTTGGATGGAAACAGCAGTCCCGGTTTCGTTGAAGTTGTAGTTGAGTCGTTGGACAAGATCTCTGTTTTTGGCTCAATAATGGTAGGAAGTTGTTGCAAGTTCGGCACATCAACGCTCAGCATATTGGGAATAGGAATGGGCTTCTGAGAAACGTTGTCAAAATCTCTGAAATCACCAAATAATTTGAGAAAACAGTCGAATTCTTTAAAATACCGGTTATCATCGTCTTTCAAACCAATTGAGCTGAAGAATGCTATCTTGAGCTTAGCAAGGTCTTCCTCGACTTTGACAAACCTATCAGAACGGTTCTGGAGAATAATCTTTGTTTCGTCAATAGCCTGCTTGCTTTGTTTCATGATATCCAACAAAAGATTGGTCAGCGGCAGATTTCCTTGCAATGCCTCCGGTTGTTGGACAGTAGACATTTGCGGTTCCGGCGCAGAAGATTGACCAAAATTCAAAGACAAAGTCTCTGGAATCTTAAGATTCAGTAATAGATCAGAAGCTAGCTGACGTGGTAAGATCAATTGGCAAGTTCCATGCTGTACAGTGTAGTGGATTGTTTGGCCAGGTTGCTGCTCGCCTTCTTGATTTGGAACAAGAACTGTAGATAACTTCAGATTGAGACGAAGTTCCGATTGCACCAAATTATCAATGCCATTGGATTGAACAACTTGCGGTTGGATTCCACCTTTGTCTCCGGAAGAGGAAACAGAATCGGTCATTCGGAAAATGTTTCAAATTATCACCTGAAATTATCATGATTTATAAAGGGAAACTACAAAAGTCGCAGATAAATTCAAAGAAACAAAAAAAATAATGACAAATAATGACAAAGAAACACAGAGGACTCTTTGTGTCTATGTTGTGAAAGACAGAAGGGTATTCGGTGCGCATGACAGGTGTTTCCGAGTAGGGCGCATTTGCAACAAACGGCAAAAAAGACAATTTCGCATGTTTCGCTTCGCATTCATTTTTATAATGTAAAAACAAAAACTGATAGCATAAAATATAGAAAACTCAAGGAGAGAAATAATGAAATTTACAAATGCTAAAGAAAAATTATACGACTAGAGGAAATACTGTGGCCGCGACCAGATGAAGATTGGAAAATGAATCATTTTTAGTGGTCGCTGCAATGTTTTCTCTGCGTATTCAACTTTCTTCTAAACAATTTACTCCCTGTAAAGAGTAATTATGTGCAAAATTTAAAAAAAACCTCCGAAGCCTTGTGTCAACTGAGTTTTTCTTTTTGAATTGTTATCACTCAATTTTCTATTTAAATAATGACCTGAAAAGTTTGTCAACCGTTTTTCCTAGTACCATAAGTTTCCATTAACGTTTTCCGGACCGCAGGAGCTTAATGAACAGGTGAATACCAACAAGAAACTAAAACTTACTGACCTACTTCAAGGCTACCTGGCTAACTTACCATAAGTGGCATACATGCGTATATTATTGTGATCCCCGGAGCACGGGGAATGTGAAAAGGGCCGAAAAATCGGTTGTTGACAAAACTAAGGGCTTCCTGACAAAATTTGTTGGTAGCACGCAAAGGGAATTTTCTTACATTGTTGTCAGAAAACAACACCCGCACAATATGATGTTCTGTTAGAGAAACGAGAAGGGGAACGGTGGACTTTGGGGCTGGTCAGATAGCGAACTGTCATTGAAACACTGATTGTGATAGTCTTGCCAAAATTCAATGACGTAAACACTTACCCATATGAAAATAAATGACAAATCATAAATATTAAAATTTTGGCTTCAAAACAAAAATTCATTCCACTTTGAAACTCTCAAAGCCCATTTACATACATATCTTAAGACACAATTGACAAATTACAATATGTGTAACTATAATATAACAACAATATTCAAACGACAATATGGTACTGAAATCAGCAATTACAAAACACAGAAATTTTTTAAAAGAAAATAAACAGAGAACTGAAAGGTGAACACGTTACTTCGAATTAGTTCGATCCGAAATCTTAAGAATTGAGTAAATGTATTTTTGCTCAATGGTAGTAAAATCATGCTCATTGTTAGTAAAAAAAGCGAAATCCGAGTTGATTATTGGCTTATTCTTTGAATACTTTGACAAGGATGAGTAGAATAGGTTGTAATAGCCCTCTTTCTCGCTCTCCCCCGCATTTTCTTCGTGTCTCTTTTTGGCAGAACGGAACAGTTCTTGTGTTTTGTAACTCGGGCTGTCCGGAATGTACTGGTAGGGGTGATTGGATTCAATGATTTCTCTCCAATCTACAATCTCCTCGTCTCCTGAAAAAAACGAAATGCATACGAAGAAAAATTATTATTCTGAAATGTACCTTCTTGTGGCGGTTCTCCGTCATATCTCCGTCCCTGAACTTCAATATACTTGTTGATTCTGTCATTGAAACGTTTTTCGACAAATTTGTTCAATTCGGAAAGAATCTTCTCTTCAACATTTATGAGATTGTCTGTCCTGTTGTTTTTGAATTTCAAATAACATGAAATTTCGTGGATATGATCAGTACGAGTCTCATCAAACCCTTTGAACAACTCAAACAGAGCCTGGTAAAAAATGTACAGCGGATTGGTCTTCTTGAATTCCCTTATTCTCCATTCCAGAAATTTTTCAACTACATGTTTCTGAAACATGGACTTTTCGAAGACGTCGGTACGCGTGAATTCGTAGAGATTGTTCAGATGTTCACCGTTGTATGGTCTTTCTGAAAAAAATTGTTTTGTTGAAGGTTATTAAGAACTCACGTGTTCCAATCAATCTGTTATCTTCCATGTCACGAAGAAGGATAACAATCTTTCGGAGCATCACATTAATCTTTCCGAGTTCTTCCTGATCACTACCAGCCAGTCTTGGAGATGGGAATGGAAAATCATTGTCATGAACGCCGTGTGGATTTTCTGAAATGTTTTGACTTGTTGAAGGTTGTGGGTCACTTCTGATCTGACCGTGATATGGTGCAGGAGCTTGATCCTCACTTTTGGTTGTTCCATCCGCTTTGGAAGTCGTTTGTGGCAAAACAACGTTGTCGGTATCTCTGAGAATACCTATATTTGAAAGAAAGCCGTTGATTTTCTCAAAATACCTGTTATCATAGTCTTCCAAACCAATTGCGTTTAAGAACGCTGTCCTGAGCTTAGCAAATTCTTCTTCGGCTTTAGCAAACCCATCCGAACAGTTCTGAAGATGATTATCTGTTTTGTCGAAGGTCTGCTTGCTTTGTTTCATGACATCCAACAAAAGATTGGTCAGCGGCAGATTCGCTGGCAACGTCTCTGGTGTTTGGACAGTAGACGTTTGCGGTTCTGGCGCAGAAGATTGATCAACTGTCGAAGGCAAAGTCTCTGGAGCCATGAGGTTCAGCAAAACACCAGAATCTAGCGGGATCAGCCGGAAAGTTCCATGCTGCACAGTGAAGTGGATTGTTTGGCCCGATTGCTGCTCGCTTTCTTGGTTTGGAATAGTAACTGGAGGTAACTTCAGATTGAGGCAAAGTTCCGATCGCACCAATTCGTCAATGCCAGCAGATTTACCAACTTGCGGTCGGATTCCACTTTTGTCTCCAGAAGAGGGAACAGAATCGGCCATTCCGAAACCGTTTCACGTAGTCCCCTAAAAATCATAACTGTTTTATAAAATAAAATGAAATTGGAATGAAGTGCAATTGCAAAAATTGCAGGATAATGTTGAGACACGAGGAAATGGTGACAAATGAACACAGAGGGGCCCTGTGTCTATGTTGTGAAAGACGGAAGGGTATGCAGTTCGAGAGGGTCTGAGTAGGGCGCATTTGCATTAAACGAGAGGAAAATCAATTTTGCATATTCCGCGTTTATTTTCATAATGAAAAAACAAAATTGATAGCATTAATTATAGAAAACTTGAACAAATAAATAATGGAATCAGAAAAAAAAGGAACGACTAAAGTTTTCTTGACAAATATATTCAGGGGCATTCAACACAAAATTGAAAAATGCAATCATTCCATTTGTTCTCTCGCTCATCAAACGATATGCAGATATGCGTTTTTCGAAATATTTCTTTCTATTGATGCTTTCCTCATTTTTTGTCATCGTTAGCAACCAAAAAAATCCTCTGTTGAACCATGCGATCCTGAAACGTTTATTAATCTTCTGATCACATGTGTTTGAAACTACTGAGAAGAAAGAAATAAATGAAAACCGATCTTCTTCACCACCATTCTGATTCTTGTCTGTTTCTTGAAAAATACATGACGATCAATTTTTTCTGTTTTCTCTACTCTGAAGTCCACATAAATGAACCGTGGGTTCAGGTTGGTCTTGGAGACATCAGGCATCTCAATGTCCCTGGCCCTTTCAATCAGATAACGCTAGAAAGTAAATGAAATTTACCAAAAATTAAAAAATAAAAAATAAAAACTTACCTCGCGAGCAGTCTGGAATCCTGCTGATTTCAAACGATTCTTTCACACACCCGATTGATAATATTTTCTGGTTTTATGGCATGGATAACGATGGGATTCCACGAC
Organism: Caenorhabditis sp. 39 LS-2015; assembly: GCA_900536345.3. Taxonomy (NCBI): domain Eukaryota; kingdom Metazoa; phylum Nematoda; class Chromadorea; order Rhabditida; family Rhabditidae; genus Caenorhabditis; species Caenorhabditis waitukubuli. Next base: position 202,876 of record LR580505.1, on the reverse strand, counting down.
ACTTGTCCAAACTGCGTGCAATTTAAGGGATTTGATTCTTGGCGATGCCTCTATGGATGACACAACAAAGTGCCGCTTTTATCAAGATTAGCTGTTTTGAATCCGATAAAATCAACATTTCCCTATTATGAACGACGAATTAGTGGCTGTTTTGCGGGGAAAATCTGGAGCGACATGGCCATCTTGATCTTTATCCGCCTACGCTACCCACTAATTATCCACAACATCTGGCCCCAGGAGCTCAAAGACATTGAATGAGCTTTAAAAGTGATGGGAAAAAGAAAATGGTTCGCAAGAAGCACAAGGTGAAAATCAAAATAGAGCCATCGGTTGATATGGAAGAACTTCAGCCTGAGGCGTGGCAAGGAGTAAAAGTGAAGTCAAACAAGAACCGAAAAGGGAGCCTAAAACCGAGATTAAAAAGGAGGAAACGGAGCGCAAGTCGGCTGTCGTGGAAGTCTCTAAAAGGGTTGTCAAGAAAGAAATGTAATCTGGGAAAATTAAAAAGGAAGAACCCGAGGAGGTGCCTCAACGAATTGAAGAGAAGGTAGTAAAATAGACCGGGTTGTTAAGAAGGAAATGAAAAAAGAAATAAAGAAGAAAACGAATTATGCTTTGTATTTGAGACAGTTTCTGGCTCCTATCCAGTTTGAGATTGAATAGTTTTGCTAAATAACATTCACGCATTTCTCAATGTATTTGTTCCTTTTCCTTTTTTTGAGTTTTCTATATTTGATGCTATCAATTTCTGTTTCTGCATATTAAAAATGAATGCGGAGAGTGCAAAATTGATTTTCTTCTCGCTTAATGCAAATGCACCCTACTCTGAACCTCTCGCACCGCATACCCTTTCGTCTTTCACAACATAGACACATGGGCCCCTCTGTTTCCGTTTGTCATCATTACTTTGTGTCTCTACATTACCTGCCTTTTTTGCAATTTTACTTAAAACAGTTATGATTTTCAGGTGATTGCGTGAAATTTGTTACGAATGACCGACACTGCTCCCTCTTCTGGAGACCAAGGTGGAATCCAACCACAAGTTGTTCAATATACTGGAATTGATAATTTTATTCAATCGGAAATTCGCCTCAATCTGAAGTTATCTCCAGCTCCTGTTCCAAACCAAGAAGGCGAGCAGCACCCGGGTCAAACGATTCACTTCACTGTGCAGCATGGAACTTGCCAATTGATCTTACCACGTCAGCTAGCTTCTGATCTATTACTGAATCTTAAGATTCCAGAGACTTTGTCTTTGAATTTTGGTCAATCTTCTGCGCCGGAACCGCAAATGTCTACTGTTCAACCACCGGAGTCTTTGCCAAGGAATCTGCCGCTGACAGATACTTTGTTGGATATCATGAAACAAAGCAAGAAGGCTATTGACAAGACAAAGAAGCTTCTTCAGAACCGTTCTGATAGGTTTGTCAAAGTCGAGGAAGACCTTGCTATGCTCAAAAGCGCGTTTTTTAGCTCAATTGGTTTGGAAAACAATGATAACAGGTTTTTCGGGGAAATCGACAGTTTCCTTTAAAAATTTGGTTATTTCAGAATTTCCGACAACGTTGCTCAGAAGTCAACTTCTATCCCCAATCTGGAGGTTCCACTGATGGTTAAAGTGACAACAGAAAGAGAGCAAAGGGTTAAGGATCATGAGGAAGGGATTGAAGCTAAACAGCAAGATAATGTTGATCTGATTACTGCAAAAGTAGGAAGGTCTGATGCTTCTCTCGTTTCATTTTTTGCCGTGGATTTGCCAGGAACAACTTCCCAAGCGGACGAAGCCGCCGAAAGTGAGGATCCAACTCCTGCATCATCTAGCGGTCCAATCAGAAGTGACCCACAACCTTCAACTAGTCAGGGCACCTCAGGGGAAAATAGTACTTTTCCGTTCCCATCTCTAAGACTGGCTGGCACTGATCATAAAGAACTTGGAACGATTAATGTGATGATCCGGAAGATTCTCACTTTTATTAATGATATGGTATTTCAGAAAAATATCAACAGTGGTGAGTTCTCAAAAGCCTTCGATAAAAAATATTTTTTCTCAGCTAGAGCATACGGCACTGAGGATCTGGACAATGTCTTCTATTTCTCGCGTACCAACAACTCTGAAAAATCCTCGAAGCAAAAACAACAACTTCAAGAGTTCCTGGAAAAAAGAGCGTCGCAATTCAAGAATACCAATCCGCTGTACTTCTTCTACCAAGCTCTGCTTGAGGTGTTCACATTCTATGACAATAAGCGTATCGCAGATCTTCCCTGCTATTTGGAATCCAAAAAAAACAAGGAAGCGGTTCTCAAAAATTTTGAGCAGAAAATTCTTCCGGAATTGGACGCATTTTGCGAGAGACATTTCAATGACTCTATCAACAAGTATATTGAAGTTCAGGGACGGAGATATGACGGAAAACCACCACAGCCTGGTATATTTCAAAATAATCATACCCTCGTATCCAAAACATTACTTTTTTTCAGGAGACGAGAAGATCAAGGATTGGAGAAAAATTTTTGAAACCAAACCCGCCTACCAGTACCTTCCGGACAGTCCGAGTTACAAAACACAAGAACTGTTCCGTTCTGCTAAAAGGAGACACGAAGAAGACGCGTGGAAGAGCGAGGAAGAGGGCTATTACAACCTATTCTACTCAGTCCTGGCGAAGAATCCAAAGAATGAGCAAGTTATCAACTCGGATTTTGCTTTTTTCACTATCTTTAAAAAATGTTTCCCTGACATCGAACGCATTTACTTTTTCTCTTTTTTTAAAGGTCCGGGATGCAACTGATTTGAAGTAATGTGTTAATCATGCGGTTCTCTGACTGTTTTCTTTTAAAAAATCACATTTTCTGTGCCAAGCAATTATTCATTTCATTAAAATATTGTTTTTGCATATATTGTGTTTTATGAATTGTCTCTTAAACTATGTAAATGAGCTTTGAAAATCTCAAAATTGAATACATTTTCAAAGCAAGATTCTTATTTTTATGACATGTTGTTTATTAATATTATTGTAAATAGGCACACAGGAATAGCGGCACGAAGTTAGTATCTATGTTTCAATGATTATTTAGCCATACTCTTTCTATGTATATTCTACTAGACGGTTTATTGTTAGTATTTCCGACAACGTTGCTCAGAAGCCAACTTCTATTCCCAATCTGGAAGGGTTAAGGATTATGAGGAAGGGATTGATATATTTGATGCTATAAATTTTTGTTGCTGCATTATAAAAATGTATGTGGAGAGTGCAAAATTGATTTTCTTCTCGTTTAATGCAAATGCGCCCTACTCAGAACCTCTCGCACTGCATACCCTTCTGTCTTTCACAACATTGACACAGAGGCCCCTCTGTGTTTATTTGTCATCATTTCCTTGTTTCTCTACCTGCCATTTTCACAATTTTACTTCATTGACCAGTTATGATTTTCAGGTGATTACGTGAAATTTGTTCAAAATGGCCTACTCTGTTTCCTCTTCTGGAGACAAAGGTGGAATCCAACCACAAATTGTTCGATCTACTGGCTTGGAGAATTTTTTTGAATCGGAACTTCGCCTTAACCTGAAGTTATCTCCAGTCACTACTCCAAATCAAGAAGGCGAGCAGCACTCGGGTCAAACGATTCACTTCACTGTGGAGCATGGAACTTGCCAGCTGATCTTACCACAATCCCAAGCTTCTGATCTATTACTGAATCTTAAGATTCCAGAGGCTTTGTCGTTAAATTTTGGTCAATCTTCTGCGCCAGAACCGCAAACTTCTACTGTTCAACCACCGGAGTCTTTGCCAGGGAATTTGCCGCTGACAGATATTCTGTTGAATATCATGAAACAAAACAAGAAGGCTATTGACGACACAAAGATACTTCTTCAAAACCGTTCTGATAGGTTTGCCAAAGTCGAGAAAGACCTCGCTATGCTCAAAATCGCGTTCTTTAGCTCAATTGGTTTGGAATACAATGATAGCAGGTTTTTTGAGGCGATTGAAAGTATCCTTCAAAAATTTGGTAATTTCAGAGATTCCGGCAACGTTGCTGAGAAGGAGGAAGTGATTCAAACTGAACAACAAGACAAAGTTGGTGATGTTTCTCACAAAAGCTTCATCAAAGAAGACAGCAGTAGCATAGCGGATCCTCATCAAGTTACTGTCAGGCTGCCGATTCAAAATGAAGGACACGAGCAGTGCACAACTATTGCGCCAAAAACATCAAACTTGTCCAAACAAAAAGCATCTACCGAAGACTCTACGGCATCTGGTCAAAATACTTTTCTAAACCCGGAACTTCCATCCGAACACCACCCACTTTTGTTGGTCTCCAGTGGTGGTGACAAGACTAAAGACCAAGAAGAAACTGTTCTTGTCCCATATTCTGCGACAGATTTGCCAGGAACAAATGACCAAACGGATGAAGCCGCCGAAAGTGAAGATCCCGCTCCTGCACCAGGCCGCAGGCAAATCATAAGTGACCCACAACCTTCAACAAGTCAAGACACCTCAGAGAATGATATTCCATTCCCATCTCCAGACTTGGCTGTTACTGATAAAACAGAACTAGGGAAGATTAATGTAATGATGCGGAAGATTTCTATCGTTCTTTCCGCTACGATGAGACTGAGAGATATTTGCACGAGTGATTTCTCAAAAGGCTTCGACAAAAAAACGTTTTTTCTTGGTCGAGTATACGGCACTGAAATTTTGGACAATTTCTACAAATATGCGTGCACCGACATCTGCCAAACGTCGTCAAAACGAAAGCAACAACTTCAAGAGTTCCTTGGAAAAAAAGTGACGCAATTCAAAAAAACCGATCAGCTGTACATTTTCTACCAGGCTCTGTTTGAGTTGTTCAGATCATCTGCTGAAAACGACATCGATGATCTTTCGTGCTTTTTGGAATCCAAAAAGGACAAGGAAGGAAATCTCAAAGTTGTCGAAGAAAAGATTATTCCGGAGTTGGACACATTTGTCGACAAATATTTCAAAAACAGAATCAATCTGTATTTTGATGTTCAGGGACGGAGATATGCCGGAAAACCACCACAGCCTGGTATATTTCAAAATAATCATCGACTCGCATCTATCATAACTTTTTTCAGACGACGAGATGGTCCCAGATTGGAGAAAAAACATCAAAACCGAATACGTTTACCAGTACATTCTGGACAGTAAGAGTTACAATAAACAAGATCTATTCCATTCTGCCAAAAGGAGACACGAGGAAAATGCGTGGAAGAACGGGTGGGAGGGCAAATACAATCTTTTCTACTCATTCCTGTCGAAGAATCCAAAGAATATGCAAATGATCAACTCGGATTTTGCTTTTTTCGCCAACAATGAGCATATTTTTACTTCCATCGAAAAATATTACTTTTCCTCAATTCTGGACGTTGATCTAACTAATCAGAAATAACGTGTTCATCACACGAATCTCTGATTGTTTTCTTTTAAGCAATCACATTGTCTGTGTCAAGTGATTTCATTACCATATTGTCGTTATATTGTCTTTAAATTAAAATTTGTGAATTGTGTTTTGAGCTAAATAAATGAGCGCGCAGTCTCTGTGGGTCCGTGGTGTACTCGTTAACATGTTTGTTTTGTGCTTCTCCCCTCCCCTACTTTCAGAATTCTATGTTCTCATGCACAAGAATTCTGAGTTCGATTCCCGGCGGGTCAAATATACATACTACAAACAACGTGCCATATGATATGTACGTTTCACGTCGTGGCAGCCCAAGTGAACAGAAGATTTCCTTTTTAAAAGATTTACAATTAGACTACATTTACACCTGAGCTCGAGACAAAATGTTGTTTTTTTGTGGTTTGCGCGCACTGAAGATCATCAGGGACCAGTAGGGGAGACATCTGCTTTTTTTGAAAAACTTTGAAAAAAGGTGGAGAATATGAAAATTTTTGGGATAATTTAAGATAAGAATAGTACCATTTCAGAAATGAGTTGCGAAAGATCTTGAGCACTTCGGATGTAAAAGACATCAATGGAAAGATTATGTCTATGGTAAAACATCAAGTCTCTAATGTCTTCAAACACGCATCGGCTTGTGTTGGCATATGGAAATACATATGTCATTATTCTGTAGTCAGCATACCCAAGATTGATTTGGTGTCTTTTGGCAACGAAGTTTTCTACTTCACGCATTTTAATTTCTAGAATGAATACCAGTTTTTTAACGCAATTCTGGGCATACTAGTCCATTGAGAGCCAGCATCTGAGTAAAATAAATACTACATATGATTACTTGCACTTTGTTGTTCATGATAGCTCACACCACCCACCCGTTAGTCGCTATGGAAAATGGGAAAAATGTGCTTTCCTACAGCATGTATGAAACCTAAAAGTGGAAATGGACAAAATCAATTAAGGGTACAATCAAACCCAGTACATACGCTCACAATCAACTCTTGCAATTATCTTGGTGTTGGTGTTCCTAGAATAGAAATAATCTGGAGTACACCGTATAATGACAGGAAATTTTTAATGGGAATATATTATTGAAATGAATAAAAATTATCAAAGAAGACAGCAAATCAGAATAGCCGGGAATCATACGGAATTTGACAAAATCATATTTCAAAAATAATTAAGATAATTGAAATATTTGAAATAAAGAAAACATGCGAGTTATAAAACAAACAAAAAAGAATTTGAAAGCGCACACTACAGAGCGTTCCAATCCACCTCAAATACCAATCCAATATACTTATAAATCAATGGAGGAATCGGGAACTTGCCGTCATCCGAAAACTCCTTTAAGACTTCCACATCAAAAAACAACACGTCATCTCTCACAGTCAACAGGGCATAGATGAGGGAATCAACGAGAAACATTGATTTAGTTTTGAAACTATAGGGAATTGAATGTTCAATTGCAAAGCAATGTTCCGACCAGAAGAGTTTGTGTGCATCTTGCAAAAGTTTCACCTTGAGGTTCTCTCGACGTCGGAAATCCTCCTTTTTGGTAGCATATTTCTCATTCAACTGTTTCTCCAAATCACTTTGCCATTTGACTGAAAATTGTTAATTGTTTCTATGTAGTTCATGTACAACTGCAATACCGTTTGATAAGTCCTTGAGGCTACGAATAGTGCCTTGACGCCGACAATACTTCACAAGTGTCATCACAACTTCATGGAACTGCCATTGCTCCAGTTTCAAAATCTCTTCATTTGCATTCCGATTTTCATCCCCATTTGGCACAAGTCCCTCGTTGATTGTGATAGCTGGACGATTTGAATTGAAGACTTCCTCGAAATACGCGGCTTCCTTTTTCTCGAAACCGTTATGAAGGTGTTCAATTGTATACAAATGCTGTATGACCTCATCTTGAAGGCCCTCCAGAAGAATATTACACTTCATCTCCATGTCTTCGTTCTTGTTCTTCTGGTGGAACTTCAGACGCTTTTTGAGAATAGCCGTTCCATCTGCCTTCCATAAAGGGTTATTCGATTTTTGATCAACTGTGTATCCAGCTATCAGCAGGCGTTGGAAATCAGTCGTTCTGATCGCAACTGGAAAAAAAACCAATTTTATGTTTACAAAAACAAATTGGAATGTTGCTTACTAAGAGAAAGGTCGCGTGTCTGGACATCTTTGTGGAGTTTCTGATGGATTTCCAAAAATGACAAGTAGTGTTTGCAGAGTTTCTCCTTCTTAGCAGCATATGCTTTGTTGACTTTCAGCGCTTCCTTCAACAACATGTCCTCTTCCTTGCGAATTGCTTTCTTTTCAGCTTTAGACAGAACTGGAGCACTGAAAATGAAACAAAGGTTAAATTTGAAACTGCTAAATCTGATCTCACCTCTTCTTCTCGTTCTTTTTCTTCATTTTCTTCTCAACCTTTGCCGGAGACACTTTGGTGTCATTTTCTTGCTCTTTAGCAGCTTCTATTCCAACTATTCCAGTTTCAGTAATGTCTTGTTCCTCTGGTTTTAACTCAAACTTCACAAAACCAGTTTCAGTGGGCTCAAGAATGTCATCTTTGCAAGAATGAATTCCAAAATTCATCGCAGAAAATTCAATCTCACTAGTTCTGAGAAGCTCGTTTACTACATCAGGCATGGAGCCAATCTCCAGTTTCTGTTCCTGTTGCGGATGAGAAGTCGGTTCCCCATGTGAGTCATTGCTTTTGGGCGGCTGACAGTCTGCGTCTTCAACATCAACAAGCTCTCTGCAATGCAGGACTTCAAAATTTAAGAAATCAATACAAGCACTACGGCAGCAAAATAAACTATTTAGCTACATACAGCTGATCGTCAAAACCAAAGATTAAAATGTCTCGTACCTTTCGCCATTTAAAGGCACAAAAGTCTCTGTTCCTTGTGGCGGGGTCAATTCCATATTGCCAAAATCATCAACTACGAAATAGTTCTGAGTGGGAACTGGTCCGGTAGAGGTGTACACGTATTCATAAACTGGCATGTTTTGCACAGTTGCGTCACCGTTCATGGTGGCGGCCGGGTGTCCATATCCGTCGTATTGGGGTGCGTTGTAATGGTACCCGAATGACTCATTGGAATTTGGATTGTACAGGACAGGCTGATGGTAGTTGTCTGTAAGACAGAAATTGAACATAGAAAAGTCTAACAGTGTTCTCACATTGATACTGTGGAGTCTGGCAATACGGTTGAAATTGAAATTCGTTCTGAACAGGAACAGGTTGCCAATTTGCTGATTGACCGTAAGCGTTGGGAACGCTTTGGACAAATTGGGGCATGGTGTGACTTGGTGCAACGAATTCTGTAAAGACACGGATGTTTGAGGATAATGCTTGAGCTTACGTTGCTCAGCCACAAAATTTGGTCTCATTGGTGGACGCATTTTGTAGCGATGTGGGACTTCATTTTGAGAGTGGAAAGTTTGTTGTGGAGGGCCCATAGAGTTGTTGTTTGGGTTCATGACTTTTATGAAAAATTAAAAATCAGAAAGTCACTACAGATGTCTGAATGAAATTGAGCTAAAAGTTCGGTTTCAAACCAAAAAAAAAACCAAAAATTAGGCAAAAAAGATGGATTGGAAACTGTTGGGAGGAAGAAAAGGAAAGAAAAACCATCCTCGCCATCAAACAAAGAGAGAACCAAGACTGATGGAAAGATCGAGAAACTGGGATGACTCATGAAAGTGCATTTGCATATGGGAAGGGACTTCTCTGCGTCTCACCTGTGATAAGGTCACTCTGTCCATTCGTGGTGTAATAGTCGAGAGGAAAAGAAAAATAACTCGCTTTGGAGATTGGGAGCCCAAAGTGTAATAGTAAATTGGTAGGCTGTTTTCGTAACTTTAGGGACTATCCCAATCAATATTTATTTTTGAGAGACATCAGAATTGGAGTTTTATCACTTTACAGAGCACAATACATTATACAACGAAGTGTAGAAAAAAAAGCAGAATAATAATAATTGGAAAATGAATTGGTGGTCAACCGCTAATTAGTGTTTCTAAAAAATAGTTCAAAAAACTCCCATTCCTTTGTATCAATCATTTCAGGTGGGCAACTGAGAATAAAATCAAAGTCTACGCTCAAAACGCTGATCGGATGCAGCTCGTTTCCGTCTATTCCAGTCTGACACTTCTTCTCGAACATTTCGTACACAGCGACCATGAACGCCGATTTTGTCGAAGTAAGTGCTTTTTCTTTGTGATACATCATCCGTCGCTGGAACTTTGGAGAAAGCGCATACCGTGGGATATCGCAGTTTTTCTCTTTCCTGTTCCTTAATAACTCCATCTCCATCGCTGATAAGTTGCCATCTAAAAAATTCAAAAAATGAGGGTAAAATGTTACTAATCTACCTTTGTCTTGCATTTTGGGGTTCTTCATAAGGTCATCTTGCAGATGGACGTATTCTATAACTTTTTTCCACTTCGACAATTCCAGAAAATTGATGACATTCTGGAAGTATCTCTCTGGGTCTTGATCGGTGTACAATTGAACGAAAGAGATATCTTGTCGAATTGTCCTAGTGTACTTTTCATCATCAAAAAGTTGGGAGAGGAGGAAAAAGAACAACGACTGGCGGTTCCGACAGACAGCAGTATCGGATTCCTCCCATGGCAGAACAAGGAACTCTTCTGCTTCGCGTCGACAGTATTCTAGGATTGCAGTATCCGTGGCATATTGGAATGTTGGTCGGGAACTCCAAAACTCCAACTTCCCAAAAAAACCGGCTGGAATTGGACAGTCTGAAACTAATTTTTTGGAAAACTAAACAAAATGAAATTGTGTACTCACCTTCCATTGCCAACCTTGCCCTACGCTTCTCCTGCTCTTCAACGTAATAAGTGAACACTGCCGACAACATTTGGACATCAATTTGAAGTTCCTTCTCAATATTGGCAAAGTGCTTAGGTTTTATTGATTGATCCAAAACGTCAGAAGAGAGATTCATGTTTTGTTTCGGATCAATCAAACGAGTGTTGTTGTCACGGACGTTTTCACTGATCGCTCTTCTTCGCTTGAAACAAGACCCAGCTCTCTTAAATCCTGTCAATGCGGCTGAAGATCTCTTCTGAACATTGTCAGATCCGGTAGCAGCAATGATTGGACTAGGAAAATGAACCGGGGACTTCCGATTGTGATTTTTTGCAACAAAACTGCTAGAGGATGCTGCTGCAGAAACAGTTGTTGTATTGCTGGAAAAAAAATTATTACATATTTCGTTTCATTGGTATTTTAAACCTGGCATCTGTCTCAATCTTGACGTCTCGCTGACTATTGCTCTGTTGAATATCAATTGGTGCCGGAGTGGGCGGAACTGATGAAATTTGATTGGAGAATTTGTCTATTGACCTAAAACACACAGATATTATTGCATTTTATATTTTGAACTCACTGTTTCATACATTTCATCTCTGTCATCGTTTTCATAAGCATGCTGATCATTTTCGGCGTTTTCAGAACATCTCCTTGATTTCGCGTCAACTTTTGCACCGAATTCCCAAGCGATTCATGGGTTCCTCTGAGTTCTTCCAACATTTTTTCAAAATTGTTATTTGCCAGCGATGGCGTCTTCTCAGCAAACACGGTATCTTGAACACATGCACTATGACCTCGTTCTTGATTATCAAAGGAACTGGGTGCTTTGAAAGCTAACGATGATGGTACGTGTAATGATGTGGACAACAAACGTTTTGTATCATGAGACGCCGATGATCTTGGAGCTTTTTGGCGTGGCTGTTGTTGCTGTTGTTGCAGATGAAATCGATCGGTTGGTGTTGGTAATCCTGGTGGGGCAAATGGATGCAATGACACTGGCGCCATTAACATTTGTTTTTGAACTTCAATCGGCCAAGGGCATGGATCCCAGGAGATCGTCAGTATTCCAAATCCAGAAAATCCATGTGCATTGATTATAGATTGCTTTAAGCGATCTATAACATTAGATAAAATCAAGATTGCTTGATGTGCCTTGATGGAGTAATAGGTGCCGTTTTGGGTTTGAAACGCGTCCATGATTGATCTGTAGAATTATGATTATTTTTATGAAATACAATTCAAAAGGATAAGATATTTCACATGGCTCACACCAACAGTTTCTTTTCGAAAAACATGCGGGAAAGATGTGGAGAGGGGTGTTGTCAATCATCTTATTAAAATTAATACTTGGAATATATTGATTTGGCATGTAGAACGGAATTATAACTGGGTTATGAACATGTAAATAAGGGGAAGCAATATGGTAAAAATGTGTGTAGAAGTTACGATACATATTATAAAATTTACGGGTAAGATTGAGAGGTATTAATGAGAAAATTATCATAAAATGGAAGAAATACGGTATACAATGGGGCAAGCTTTGTATCCACATCATTGTCAACGGGACAATGCTCAAGTTCAAACTTGTTAGAGTTTTTCCCTTTTTTTTGGATTTCTATGACAGTCAACAGACTGAAAACTATGAGGCACGGGGGGATATTGATAAAAAAGGAAAGTGACAAATTACGGAAAATTACGATGAGAAGACATGAACATTGCCAAAGTTTTGCATAGGTGGAGAATGGAAATTATGATAGTAATATTATGTGTGAAGAATTTTATATATGAAGGAGCGTTTAAGAAATATCGGTGGCACGGAGTACTGCTTCATGGTGCGGTTGACGCTGCCCATGACTGAAGCGACCATCTTTTTTAAGCACGAGATGGATAAGAAGAGCTTGTTGAGAAGAGCCCAAGTCATTGCGGCTCTGACCTTGGTTTTACGGGTTTCTGTAAAAATATATGAATGACTCAGTACACATTGGATAAATAACTTTTTCTGCGCCTCCTTCTCAGACAAACATTCATGATAAAACTGGTGCAAAGTGCATCCGTCCGGCAGTTGGTCGATTTTGGTTGGGAACTCCGTCATCATTATGTTCAGAAACAGCTCATCAGCTTCCAGAGCAAGTTTCGGGTGCAGATGGAAGATGCGACGCAGCTCGAAGACAGTGGCGCAACGGAGAGCAGGTTTGAGAAGTTTGTAGGAGCCAACGACAACAGAATCCGGGGCTGAAAGCCAGACAATAAACTTACAAAAAAATCGGGCATCAAACTCACATTGAGTGTTAGTGGTCAACAGTTTCTGAAGGAGGGACCCCAAGCTCGGAGAATCCTTCTTCAGTTTCTTCACACCACCAGAGCACACCTTGGTGAATGACCGCTTTCTGGTAAACATCTCCTCAGGGATCGAGGCAGTTTTGCTTCGCGGAAAAGAGTTTGAAACTAGGGCGCTTAGGTTCTTGGCAATGTTGATCGAAGCGTCATCCTTTTCAATACTCAATTCGTGCAAGCCCTGAAGAAATTAATTACGCAAAAGCCTCGGAACAGGTTAATCAATCTCCCTAATTTATGGAAACCTACTGAAAATTAAAAAAAAAAAGGAACTCACGTGGGTATTTTGAAGCTTGACCGGGTGGAGTTTCTTCACTTGCTCTTTGATATCAACAGCAGTGGTGACGGGCTCAAGAGAATGTTCCTTCCGCTCAAGGATCACTTGACGGCACTCGTTTATCTGGCGCTCAATATCAGCAAGACCGCAGTTGGTATCGTCGGCACAAGTTTCCTTCATCTTCTTTTTCATATGAAGAGACATTTCCTAGTTATAATTGCAATGAAAACCAAATAGAGGTGATGACTGAAACAGCAAAAATTAATGTGAATTATGTAGTGAGGTGAGCGATTTTTTTCAAAGAAACAGAGAAAACTGAGCGAAAACGGCATTCAGATTGATGCATGAATGCATTGAATAAGACCAGAGGCGTTTTGAAAACTATAAAATATGGGGAGAGTGATAAAAATTGACTCCTTTTTGGGCCGACGAATGTTCGAAAAGAGAATGGTCAATGAAAATAAAATGGTATGGAAGACAGAGACGTCTCTTTTGCGGCAGGCAGGAAACACCTCGCATGTGTTCCCTATTTCTCCAATGTCTCTCTCCTCTTGCACACTGTCTCATTAAGCCCTATTTCTAGGTGATTCTTGGAAATGCACGTCCATCATTCGATTCTGAAAAGTCATCGGGTTTCGTCGCATTTGAGTCCGCAAAGCGCAGTCTTGATCAAATCAATTCCAACTGATGTGGGAACTCATAAATCGATGACAAATTGAACCTCAATTGCCAAAAAAAAAATTAAATAGAAAATGATTGAAGAAAAACTTATTGATGTACCTTAATAAGTTGTGACGATAAAAAGGAAACGGGAAAGTATTACCGGAAGTAGAGATATCACTCGAAAACGGAAGTTTGGGGTGTAATTAGATGAGTTAGAGAAATATCTACCTTAAGGAGATAGAAAGTAAAAAATGCAAACTGTGGGGAATTGGGGAATTATTCGATGAAAGTCACCGGCAAGTAGTGATATGCGTAAGACGAAGGGAATGTGACAAATCACGGGGAATACGATGAACCTCGGAGAGTCGTGCGGAACATCGTTAGCATGCAGTATAGGAATAATGGAAGTAAGATCTTAACATTAAAAGAAAAATTAGATATACGAGGAAGTGATTATGATAGTATTGTGATATTGTGAAGTGATAGTGGTGGCATGGATCACTATTTCAGGAAGCGGAGGACTTTGGCCATGAGTGGAGCGACCTTCTTCTTTGGAGCACGAGCTGGACGAGAAGAACTTGTGCCAGGAGTAGAAGACGAGTACCCTGAGTCATTGGCGGTGTTCTCTGAAAGAATATACGATTAACTCAGAAAACATCATATGAATGAACTGACTGTTCTTCGCGTTGCTCTTGACACGGGGAATCTTGTCGACTCCCTTCTTCTGGCTGTCCGCCTTCTTCGTCGTGACCGAAGTGTCCTTGTTCTCCATTTTCTCATCAAGGCAGTCATTGTAGAACTGACGCCATGTAAATCCGTCCGGCAGATAGGAAATCTTGGATGGGAATTCAACCTTCAGCTTGTCCAGAAACAGCTCATCGGCTGCCAGGGCGAGTCGTGGATGGAGATATAGGATGCGACGCAACTCATTGGAAGTGGCGGACTGGAGAGCACGCTTGAAAACATTGTAGGGACCAATGCTCGGGGAATCCGGCGCTGAAAAATGAAAAAGTCAGCTGACAAGATGAAATGACAATCAACTCACATTGCGTGTTGCTTGTGAGCAGTTTCTGGATAAGAGCCTCCAAGTTTGGAGTTCTGATTTTGAAGGACTCCTTTTGTTGCTCGGCAACCTCTTTCTTGATCCCAAAAATCTCCTTCTTTGCCTCAACAATCATCGGAGCAACGACGGCCGAAAGAATCGGCATGGGAAGAGCTTGTCCGTTCTTCAGGTGCTCGTTGCGGACTTTCAGAGCGTGCTCCCTCATCTTCGCCAAAGTTTCCTGATCCAGTTCCTTCTTCTTAGACTGGCAATCATCGTAAAACTCGCGCCACGTGGATCCGTCCGGAAGTTTGTCGATCTTGTTCGGGAACTCCGTTTTCACCATGTTCATGTACATCTCATCAGCTTCCAGAGCAAGTTTCGGGTGCAGATGAAAGATGCGATGCAGCTCGAAGGTGGAGGCAAAATGGAGAGCTGGTTTGAGAGATTCGTAAGAGCCAACGACAGGAGAATCCGGGGCTGAAAGCCAAACATTAAACTTACAAAATAATCGGACATCAAACTCACATTGAGTGTTGGTTGCAAGCAGTTTCTGAATGAGTGATGCCAAATTCGGAGACTCCTTCTTCGGTTTCTTTACATCACCAGAGCACACCTTGGTAAACGACCGCTTTCTGGTGAACATATCCTCAGGGATCGAGGCAGTTTCGCACTGTGGTCTTGGCTTGGGAACACGGGAATTCAGCAGTATCTTCTTGATGATGTTGGTCCCAGTCTTTTCCGCGTCGATGCCCAATTCGCCCAGGTCCTGAAGAATTGATTATACGAAAATCTTGAAACAGGTCAGTCCAATTCCCTAATTTAAAAAAATCTATTGAAAATTACAAACAAGGAACTCACGATAGTGTTTTGAAGCTTGGCCGGGCGGAGTTTCTCCATTTCTTCATTGATATCAACCGCAGGATTGATCGGCTCAGTTGGGTGTTCCTTTTGCTCATGGCTCAATTTTTGATATTTCTCAATCTCGAACTGAATATGAGCAAGGCCGCAGTCCGGATTGCTTGAGGAAGTCTTATTGATGTCAATATCCATATTGGAAACGATGTTCGCCATTTTTGAGTTGTAATTCAAATATAAACCAAGTTATTATCTGAAACAACAAAAATGATGTGTTATTTTGCAAGGTAGGCAAGTTTCACGGAAAGCAACGGAATAGAATGATCAAAAACGACATGGAAGAATGGTCACCAACTCCCACAAGAAATGATGACAAGAATGAGGAGTGGGACACCTTCGGTTGGCATGTTTTGCGACCCCCTTGGTCCGCAGACACCGGCCCCTTTTTGTGTACTATTTGGCGTACCGACTCCCACCTCCTCTCCCCTCGCCTATCTGTTAACTTGGCAGGTCTACCCCAGAGAAAGGAACGGTTTTTAAGGAGAATACTGTGTTTAAACAGGGTGTTGAAAAACATTAAAATTGTTAGAATAGTAACAACAGTTTTTGTGATTCTAGGAACATTTTTCCTGCAACTTTTCTTTCAAAAATCACTGACAGAGTCTTAAAAAGTTATCTACAATGATTCCCGGCAGGAATATCTCCTACTACAGCACACAGCAGGACATTGCAAACCTGAATATAATTCAATGCGCTAGTTTAGAAAACATCGCCCCAGATTTTACCGTTTGCACTTTAACAACAGTTTTATATCCGTTATCCCCTTATATTTAAGATCCCCTCTGGTACCACCACTAAATCCTTCCTCCACACCCACCTCTCATTATGGAACAAAATTGCACGGCTCTCGGTTCAGTTCTCCTCCAAATCCCAGTTTCTTGCCTTTCTAAAAACCCAACCTCCCTCTTTCTACTCGTGTTTTTTCCTCTAATCTTTTTATCCATCTCTTTCCGTCTATGCTCACTAGTCCTCCGCTTATTCCATACTCTCTCCCACCCCTTCTATTCGGCTGTTTGAGCCCCTGACTCTTGCGGGTCTACCTAGCTCATCCTATACCATTCAGTTCAAATATGTCCACCTTCCCCCCTTTTCCTTTTGCCCCATTATTTCTTTCTCTCTGTCGCTAATGCTGAATAAATTTCAATATCCTTCACTAGTATTTTTTCATCCAGTTCAAACTTGTTAGAATACTTGGGTTCATCAGAACGGTGTTCAATCTTCCTCAAAGCCATTTGAACGACATTAAAATTGATTGAATGTTCTGGAAGCATAACTGATGTGCTTTCTAGCATTCAGTCGAATGATTTTCAAGATTTTCAACAACAATTTTAGTAGAACCATTGACCTTTGGTAAGCTACGATTGTGTGACTGCATTTATTCTCCTTTTCCAGTTAAATTTTGGAACATCGATTGATTGCCAGGGCTTAACATCATATTTTTATTCTGTGTCCTTGAATTCTGGTTCTTTTAAAAAACACAAAACTAACATGAAATACATTTTATGCCAAAAAATAAGTAAATAACAAAATAAATAACAGGTGAACATCAAAATAAATAAAATTAACATAATAACTTAAAAACCCGCTTCAAAATACAGAACCCGGTGTGTCAGTGGTACAATTTTTTAAATTAAAATTACAGAATATTCAATTAAATTATGTCAGAAATCAATACAAGACAAATACAAGGCGACCAAGTCTACTTTCTTGTCAGTTGGCGCAGCACTTTAGCCATGAGGGGTGTGGTGGTTCTCCTGATTGGGCGAACTGAAGATGCCGCTCGGCGAGATGGAGTAGACGGTCCAGGACTAGATGGCATCAAAGCAGCAAGATTGGCTTTCCCTTCTGGAAATTTGCTATGTTTCTACATCTTAAAGTGTCTACCGTACCTTTCTGAACATTGCGTCTGGCTCGTGAGATTTCCAATGCCGAAACGGTGCCAGTTGTTCTTGTCTTGTGGCTCATTGCCTTTTTCCCGTTTCCAACTTCGATTGTGTCGACCATAATCTGGAAATATAAAAAATCAATAACAATCAATATTAGTACAATCTTACCTTGTGACGCTTGATATCTCTTGCATTGACATTGCTCCGACGGGACTTCACAATGAGCTTCTCCAACTTTTCCGCTTCAACCGCTTCTTTATGATCTGTCAAGTCGTCGTACAGCTCTCTCAAAGTGTACTCATCACACAGATAGTTCTCATAATTTGGAAACTCTTTCTGGAGAAACTTCTCGAACAATTCGTCGACTTCGGGTGCTAATGATGGATTGAAGTGCAGGATGCGGTAGAGATCAATGACGGAGGCGTATTGAAGAGAGGGCTTGAGCAGGGCATAGGACACGGGACCGACGAAACTGAGGTCTGGAAAAAATTGTCATTTCTGAGAAAAGCGTGAAACGTCACTTACTTTCAATATTTGCCGTCAGAGAGTCTTGGCAAAGGGACTTCAACGACGGAACTTCTCCAGATTTGATATACAAAACTCGGCTCCGTTTTTTCATGCTGAGTTTGCCAAACGACGAAATTTCGGTATTGCGATGTTCCGGGAAATTTTGAATGTTCACATAGTATGGCGAGGTGCTTATCGGCATGTTTTCCACATTCTGAAATTGTCAATTTATTTTTAAATATGCAACTAAAACTGAAACTTACAAAGTCACCGAATGAATTTCCGAAAAAACTATAAAACTTGGCGTAATTCTGCTTGTCAGCCATTTGGAGTTGTTGAGCGGAAGTACAGAATAGGAATACGAGGACAGAAGAAATGAAAACTGAATGCACAAGGTGGTGACCGGGTGGGTAGAAGAAAGGAGGTGTAGGTATGGGCGGGGTTGCCTAGACGTGCATCAGTGGATGATGTTTGAAAACGTGGTGATGGGGCGGGACATGCGGTGCAGGTGTTGCAAAATATCTGAGGTTTTTTTTTTGAATTTTATAATGAAAAATTTGAAGCTTGGGAGCCAATTCATCCAGTCCGAATGTCGTCCTTTATAACTTTTCGTTCTGCCTGTTTTCAGACATATATGGTTGCGGAACAATTTGCAGACGCTGCCGTGTTCACGCAAAATGAAGTTTCCCCTCTGAAAACCAATTTTGGAACGTTCAGAAGTGGAATTTTTCGATTTTTTGCAATTTTCTCATCAAAATCTCCGTTGAACCGCTTGAACCCTTCTATTAGCTGTCTACCTTTTACGGAGGATTGTCTTTTTTTTTTAATTTGACTGTGTGTAACTTGTAAGGTGATGAATGGAGAGAGAAAGTGAGACGCAGACACTTGCGCGACACACAGAGCACATGTCCATCAATTACAGAACTACACATCCTGTCCTGGTATTATTGTAACCGCCTAATTGTTTTCCCTTCTCTCTGTCGGTCACTTATTGACCCTTTTTAACCTTTCGAACACAGGTTCATCCGCAGTTATCTGACAACCCATCTTTTTCTGACTACCAGAATGCTGTAAGTTTCACAGTTGTCAGAACTATCTCGTTATCTTTGACGATTTAGGTAGTTAGAATTGGAAGAAGTCATCATAAAACATAAAAATAAAAAATTTTCAGTCCACCAATTTGTCAAACTATTATGGTCATCGAATACAAACTGTTGATGTCTTACTGAACAAAACTCGAAAAGTTTATGGAGGATCGTTGGGATTTGGAGGTGCTAACCGAGTTGCAGCTTCAAAAAATTCTCTGTCTTTTTTAAAATAAAGTAGCCAACAATGATAATAACTTGCTAGTTTTTAACTTCTTTTTCTGAAAAGCTTTCTTACAGAAATTTTCAAGATTCCCGCTGAAATTACGTGTGCAAATAATGCTTCGCAACATTCCGCATCACTTGTAAAAGGCGTTTCAAACCAGTCGCCGCGCCATTCGTTTTCAGCATTGTGAAACTTATCGCCGGATCATTCTCATTTTCTTTTGCTTCTGATGTTGATTTTTTTCATTACATTTCCCTACAACGCCGGATTTATTTTCAGGGACACAAACTCCGCGTGTAAGTATTCCATCTATGGTCGGAAAAAAGCACCCGGCTATGTTCATCTGGGTACATCGGGAGCGAGGTGCGAGAGGAATTCTGGAGCTCAAGCACTCCATCAAACATGGCATTGTCACAACTGGGCCAACCACATTGTCCCCATTTGCGAGGGCTACTTCTTTGGTCGTTTTTCATCCAATATCAGGTACGCCGTTGTGATCAGATGTTTGATTATAGCCATGGTGGCTTTTCCCTGGGAATACTGAGTAAAAAAGTACGGGGACGACGAACCGGACGCATCAATTTTTTTTGAAAACGCTTCTGAATTAAGATCCTCAAATAACAACAATTTTTGTATGTATCACAAGAGCCATGATGTCTTGTAGCTTTTCATCTCCCATATCCCCATAAACGTCTTTATTCAAATTAAATTGTGCTTTTACCTGAAAAATGAGAACGAAAACTTACATTTTTCTGTGCAATTGCTCAACATTCTGTTTTTTTTTCAGTTTATTTCTATCTGCTTATACCAAATTATATATATATTTCCACCTTTGAGAACTTACCTGGCGACGATGCATTTTCCATTTCTTATCCAGTCCCCAGATGGATGCCAGCTCCACGATGTTTTTCTCAGTTTGTTGTTTATCTTCAAAATCAATTAAAAGGTAGTGTTATTTAGAAATCCATTATTGCCACGGAAGCACAATGCCTATCCTAGTTTACCGCTGTTTGGGGTCTCGGCACAAAACAAAGATAACGGCGATGAAAGATAGCATTCGTGAAAAAATACCTTAGATAAATCCATCTCAGGCTTGTTCTCAGTTTCATTTCTTCTGAAATTAAACAAAGATCACATCAATGACTGCAATCCGCGTCTCCTTCACTCAAAACGCCATCAAATCCCATCATTCCGCACCGTTTTTCACGCCTAACAACGCTATGAGCATGAGCTTTCAGTCCCGAGAAGCCGCTTTTTCTTATATGTCATTTGGCTTAGCTGGATATTGGGGGTGAATGGCTCAGTCGGTAGTGATGTACGCTGAGAGTTGACCATCGGGGGTTCGGAACCTCGGTGGTCATTTCTTCTTGTACTATGGTTACTAACCACCCCTAACCCATCTAGACATATATATACTTCTCTACAACGTCTAGACTGGGGAGTGGAACCTGAGAGACTCCACGGAAGTTGGCCACATCACTCCTACGGGGACCTAGGAGAGTCAACTTTTTGATTCACTGGGTTGCAAGTTTTTCAGATAATGTGTGGGAGCTTTGCTTAGGGGTAATAAGTATGCGGATGAAGAACAAGCAGAAACTTCATCAGCACCGCTTTAGTAAAAATGATTCGCACGTTCTGACAAAACGATAATTCCGCACCAAACGGACGTCGGATTTGCATTAGTTGGTATTTTTTGCAAAAAGGAAATTTAACCAGAACTCTTCTCTAATCATTACGTAATGGATTACCAAAACCTATCTGACAATCACCGTTCTCCCTTTATACTTTCCGAATAGCCAGCCCAAAGTTTCACCGTTCTCTAAATGCCATCTCCACCACATCACATCGTCTTTGCAATTTTTCTGTTTTTGAAGCAATTTTTCTTCTTCTTTTTATTTTTGAAAAGCAAATAAGAAAAACTCATCTTTGTCCGCCTCCAATCAATCCTTATGGTAATTTCCTTGACTCGTTCCACCTTTTGTTCGGTTCCAAGGCTTTGCAATCGTTCAGGTGTGACTATTCGATGCGTATATGTACTTCTAATTGACATTTTAAAACAATGTGGTGTTGTTTGATTAGTCCATGATGATTGTTGGTGACCGGGAGTCTTCTCCGTTGCAGGGTTATGCAATAACGGTGAGTTTAGAGCAATACGAATTCGTGTTTAAGTGGCTTATCAAGTTTGTTTTTCGTTTTTTTAAAATTTACGGCCGTCCGTGTTGATTGCTATCGTCTCACCGCATTTGTCACTTTTGTTCTGTCCAATACCATTTGATATAAAACCTCCATTGCGAGTAAATGTTTTTGATTGTCTCCGTCTCCACATGATCTGTTTTTCCACTGCAAGCAGCGATTTTCTGAAAAATGACGTGTTCATGTAAAAATTCCAGCGGAGAAACAACTACAAACATAAAAAATGATGGAAATTTCGAATTACTCTATATATTTTTCAGACAATAGCTATTTTCATTGAGATTTAATGAAAAAAACATTGAAAATAAGCAACGAAAATCCGAGAGTTACGAAGCAAACGCGCTCCAGTCACAACACGCGGCGAGAAGAAACGCGTTGCGGTCGGATGAGAGAGAAGCAGGAGGGAAGATGTAAAAGGGGTGAGAGCAAGATTTATAACGTCAAGAAAGGAATGAAAGCACCTAAACTGGGAATTTAGAGCAAAACGAGTTGAGAAGAAGACATCTGGAATTCGACAAATCAAAAATGATAAAGTAACAGTTACTCGTGCATAATATTGAATTGGCAACAAATATTTGAATTGTCAGTGAGCAGTTTCTTGGCCTGTACTTGATTATGGGCAAAGTAAGATCAGGCAAAGCACCAACTGCACCTAAATGAATCTCTGAGGGTATACAGTGTTCATTCGGGTGTTAAAAAACAGCCACTTGCGCATTTTCCATTAGGAAGCCCAAAGCATCAGATGACTCCGGTGGCGCTTTCCAGTTCCCGTCATCTGTCAGCGCCAAGAACATGTACGTAGATTTTTTCGTATTAGCAGTCTCACGCGAAAACGTTAAATTGCCTAGAAACCGCGGCGCCGCTTCGTGGCCACGGCCTCGCGGGTGACGCCACGAAATGGCACAAAATGATGACAGATACGGTAACACACAGCTGTTCATGTTTTTCAACTCCGTAGGAATGAATCGGATGGCATTTGCTCATATCTATGTTCACAGAGCCTTGGGTATCTTTCAGATGTCAAAATGTAGAAGAAAGACTGCACGATTAGCATCCTCACCATTTCATTTTCAAAACTAATAAAAACAAAATGAATGAACAGTTTCAAAAGAAACAAAGACTTGAAAAACAGGCAGCGTAGTGAAAAAAATGGTCAGGATATGGAATGAGGGGCAAAAAGAACTGAGAATGGTACATACATGTGGCAAGAAAATGAGCTGAGCTCTTTCACGAACAATAATCATCTGGTCTAAGACCCATTCACTTGTTATTTTTCAAAACAAGTCTAGTGTATTTCAATTCGATGTTATGGTACTTTTCCGGTTCCTTGAGCATCTCCGAGAGGGCGAACGCGTCAGTGTCTAGGACAGTGTTCCTTTGCAATGCCAAATGATCGAATAGTTTCGCAATAGATTTTGAATTCTTCGGAAATCCAATCGCATTTTTCTTCGCCTCGTTTTCATGGAAAAAGGCTCTTCTCGCAAAAAACCCGTTCGTCTGTTTAGAAGACCATTTTCTTGGCTCCAGTTCGTTTTCCTTGCTCTTCTCCAAGAGATAGAATTGGAGCTTGCCAAGAACATCCTCATCTGAAAAAAAAAAACATTATGTTATTAAAAGGATGTATTGTTCAACTTACAAAAGTATCCCGGCACTGCTCGGAGACTTTCTTGGGTAGCAAGGTAGTTGCCAACAGCTTCTTCTAAAGCAGCAGAAGTGCGACTCTCTTGAAGGACCTTTTCCAGATCATCATCCTCTCGATTTCTATTCGAATTCGAATAGGAGCAACTGGGCTGACTGTCATCTACATCCAATGAAACAACGTCCACTTCATCTTCACTGTGGAATTGCTCAATCCTTTCATCAGTTATGTTTTCGACACGGGCCTTTTTCCTTGGCGGCTGATTAGACGGGTGGAAGTTGCGAGATCGAGACGATGAACCTTCAGCTGGCCAAACCATATCCTCAATATTAATACGTTGATCAGCCATCTTGATATGGTATACTAGGCACGAGATGGAGAAGAGAAAGTTATCGTTGAATGTGGAGAACTTGCTGAGAATAAGATAGAACAGTCAGGAATCAACCGGACCTAGTTGTCTGCAAGCACAGAAGACCCCGCAAAACCTCGGATCAATAGGTCTCCATTGCCCTCTCTGCCGCACTGTTCTGTGAGGAGGCCACCTGACATCTTTCAGTGCTTACCTTGCTCGCTCTCTTTCTTTGCCGCGCGCGCACGTTCCTATTCCTATTCTCCAATTTACCTCATCTTTTCAGGTGCTTGCTCAAAATGAGTAACATCAGAGTACTGTCTACCCAGAATCAAGTGTTGCCCATCATTCGTCGCTCTGTTTTTGCGCACTATGACAAGGAAGAAAACAGCCGTGTTCATGGATCGTATGAAGGTTTTTATCATCCAAAAGGTCTTCAGCCAAACTGATACATTTTCAGAGTACAACGTGCAGGAAGTCCAGAGATTCATCGACGAGAGACGCCGGATCAATCATGCGTATGGAAACTACACAATGTCGACGTACTTCTATGTTATGCTTCAACATTCCACCGCGAGCCACTGCGTGCTTCAAGACATGAAAGACTTGATGCTTTACCATGTTCTGGCCGACAACGAACCCGAAAAATTGGTTTTGGACAAGCATCTCTTCAATATTATCATGCGCAGATATTAATTTTGATTAAGATTATATTGATGATATAATTATGTATATTATTATAATACCATACACAACACAACTCTGATTACTTGTAAATTAAATAAATTCAGTTTGTTTCGTACATACATATTTCCGTTTTCTTGCAAAACATTGATTTTAAGAACATTACCCCCAGTGGTTCTTGTTGTTCGTTAAACATTGAGAAATTTGCCAATTGCTAACGCAAGCATCACAAACGCCTTAAGCGAAAGATCTTTGAATCCGAACTACGGGTTCACCATGGAATTTTACCTAGAGTAAGACTACTGTGAACTCCATCATCTGTCCCTACTTTTTTTTAACATCATTATGCATAAAAAGGACACAATGAATGCTTCGCTTCAACCATCCATTTTACCATCTTCACGTGTACCTTTACAAACACTTAAAACGTGCAACGTCAGCTTTACTACAAAAAAACGGAAATTCATTGGCAAAAAAGTCAAAAAGACGATCCCGTAGTGACTAGATCATCTTTCCCCATTTGAAATGAGTAGAGGTGTGCGAGTAAAAAGAAAGTAAGTGGTGAGAGAATTAAACCAAGCCATCATTTCCTACCAGCGCCCGCCACTGGCACTGCGCCACGCACCCTGACCCATTGCAGATGTCAAAGAGAAGGAACGTTGCCATGGCGATTGGCAGCTGCGTGCCGGAGGGATTATGAACCGCTATGTTGGTGATGGGAGGAAGGGTTGACCAAACCCGGAATTCTATTGTTTGTGTGGGTATATGTAGTGGTTGAATTAAAATCAAGAAAAGGAGAATAGAACGCTGAAGATAGCATTTCCGGGTAATGTTACATTTGCGGTGACACGATGAGACACTGTTACCAACAGAAAAAAGCAAAAATTTTAAGTTTTCAATACGCTTAGAGAAATTCAATTAAAATAATGATTTGGTGTTTCTAAAGAAGGGAAAAACTTTGTATTCAACTGTTTGGAAGCAGAAAAAAGTACGAGCGTCATTTTTTTTCAATTGTTTTAAAATGATAAAGAAAATAAAAAAATTAGATTAACATTGAAACAGTACGTCCGTAAAAAATGAGTAAACAAAAAAGAAATTGAACTGCCAACCTATCTCCTGCCAGTGTTTCTCACTGGCACTGCACCATGCACCTTGTGACCACCGCAGCTGCGCGAAGAGTATAAGAAGCCCCGTTGCCATAGAGACTTACGGGTGGGTATGTGAGCTATCATGAACAACAAAGTGCAAATATTTATATGTAGTGTCAATTTCACTTTGGTGCTCGCCCGCAACAAACGCCATCAAAATGCAAGCACAATCTGTCCAAAATGAAATCTTGCTAAGAATCGGAGCTGCCATTCTGTTGCACTA
The DNA here is from genome assembly GCA_900536345.3 of Caenorhabditis sp. 39 LS-2015. NCBI lineage: Eukaryota > Metazoa > Nematoda > Chromadorea > Rhabditida > Rhabditidae > Caenorhabditis > Caenorhabditis waitukubuli. Next base: position 177,435 of record LR580505.1, on the reverse strand, counting down.
TGATGCGGAGGAAAACGTTCGTGTTTATGGATCATATGAAGGTATTTTATCATTGAGAATGTATAAAATCGAATTAATATCCTTTTTAGAAATCAACGTGCGCGATGTCCAGAACTTCATAGCCGAAAGACGCCAAACCAGTCTCGCGAACGGTGATTACAGAATGATGACCTACTTCCATGTGTTGCTCCGTCATTCCGAAACAAGCCAATGTGTACTTGAAGACATGAGAGACTTGATGGTTTACCATGTTATGGCGGAAAACGAACTGGAGAAAATGGTGTTGGACATGCACCTCTTCAATATCATCATGGGAAAGTATTATTTATAAGTGAAATTGCTCTTATTTTTTGAACCGATTGGAAACTTGATTTTATCCTACTTGTTTACTCTGACATCCTCCAATGTGATTGATCCATTTTTAGCAATCAAAATAAATGAGAATTCAAAATATTTAACAAAAAAATTGGTAAAGGAATTGAACTCCGCCTCATTTTCCTACCAGCGCTCGTCACTACCACTGCGCCACCCACCTCGTCCCCACCACAGCTGCCAAAGAAAAAGCACGCTGACATGGTCATTGGCAGCTGCGTGCCGGGAGGGATTATGAACTGCTATGATGGCTGGAGGGTGACCGAACCCGGATTTGTCTTGCCTATCTTGGAAATAGCTGTCGAAGAGTAGAACGCTCAAGATAGCATGTGCGCTACACTACGGGAGTTTTGATACATTTGCGGCGGCACGATGGTACATTACTACAAATAGAAAAGAGAAAAATTGAAAACCTCTTAGTTTTTGCCGACTTCTTGAAAATCTCCAAAATACAATGGCAGTACAATGGTAGTCACAAAAAACATAGAAATGCTAGATTTAAAACTCAAGTTCAATTTTAAATTATCCAATATGTATTTGCTAGTAAGCATATACATAACCTCGTGAAAAGCTCAGCTCCTCGCAGAGAACGTACTAATTAATGGCCATCTGGTTGTTGTGGCCTCCTCTCTGGATATTGGAGAATGCGACGCAGCACAAACATTTTCTTTGCCAACTGAGCTTGACGTTACATACATATCTAGAATTTTTCAACGTTTACTCCAAGATTACACTGATTCGCGATGGAACAGAATTAAGAAAAGTAGCAAGTTTATCAAAAGGAACAAAACTTGGAACAGAAACCTGCGTTGGTAGTTTACTTAAACAAAAAATTAACAAAAAAAACTTAACCCGCCGGAAATCAAACTCTAGAATCCTTTGTCTTGTGCGGAAAGGGGGTAGGGTATTTTCAAACTCAACAACATGGTTTCTAGGAATACACTTATAGGGAGCAAAAGACAAGTGTGTTAACCACTACACCGCAGACCCACAGGAAACAACGTGCGAGGAATGAACTGATGTGTTGGCGGATGCGGAAAAGGAAACGGAGGGCGCCGCAGTAGAAAAAAATCGGAAAGTGCGGGTGTCTTTTTTATCATCTTCCTACTGTTTTTCCTACCATTTTTATATCCCATGCACATAATTTGTCAAAAGTTGAAAAGAAGTGTTGATATTCAATGAGTGTTAAAGAAAGAGTTACTCGGCAGCAAATATTAAAAATTAAAAACTTGAAGAACGAAAATTAAGTTGCCGGAGGGACTGGCAAAGATATTTTATGATGCTTTGATGGGAACTGCTGTTTTTATTTGCAGAAAAACGAACAGGAGTTGTATCAGAAACTGGAAAAAAAAATACAGTTGCAATTAATTTGCCAATGGAGTTGAGGAAACAAAAATAAATATTAAAATAACCGAGTTTCTCTTTTCAAAATCAATCAAATGTATCTTCACCAAAACTGAGAATACGTGATCGAACTGGCGCATTGATTTATACTGATTGTGAAACCTTCTGCTTATTTAAAATGTTAAATGCATGTATGACATCAAAGTTCAAACCGTGTAATCTCGGACGCAAAACCGTCAAATTTCCTAGTAAATACCAATAATGGACAAAAGTCAAAATTTTGCTAAACGGAACACGGAAACGAAAACGGAACCGTTGAAATTTCAGTAGGGAACTCGGAAACGGAAACGAAATGTCTAAAATTTTTCTACGGAACGCGGAAACGGAAACGGATGCCAAAAAAACAGCCCGAACCCGGAATACGGAACCCGGAATAGGGAATTCCGTTCATCACTGGTAAATACCGTCTCAATGATATAGTTCTCAAACAAGTTCATACTATCCTTCTGATATAAATACGTGGTTGAAAATGGCATTTATCTAATAGTTTCTAATGTTTTTAATGCAATGTTAACCACAGTGCCCATTACAAAACGTTCATTTCTTTGGAGTAGACCTGCCAAGGTAGCAGTTGGGCGAGGGGAGGGAAGGTGGGAGGCGGTACGCCAAATAGTACACAAAAAGGGATCGGTGTCTGCGGACCAAGGGGACCCCGTAAACATGCCAACCGAAGGTGTCTGTCCCATTCCTCATTCTTGTCATCATTTCTTTGGAAGTTGGTAAACATTCTTCCTCTCTCTTCTTCCTCTCTCTTCTTCCTCTTTCCATCTTCCTCTTCCATTTTCGTCATATTTTTGAAATTATTTCTCACAGTATACCTTTTCCAGCTTGGAAAATTAATAACAATGGTAAATTCGGTTAATCATTCTTCTGGTCCTGGAGACGTTTTATTGCTCGAAGTCATGCGAAACGCCGTCATGAACTATTGCCGTGCCAATGTTGAGAAGGCAATTGAAAAGACTTTTGATGGTACGAACTATTTATTGAACATTGATTGTAGCTTATTGTTTAGCATCGACAACGGATAAAATTATGGTATTCTTGATGAGAAGACTTCTACAAGAAAAGACACCACAAACTGAAAACCTCATCGTCTTCTACGATGTTCTTCATCAACATGCCCAACAATGCGCTTGTAGTTATGTGGATGTGGACAAGTTGAGACGTGAACATGACCTTATTGGAGATAAGGAGATTCGTGTGAAGAAGGAACTTGGTTTCCTCAAAATGTTCCTTGATAGCATGGTGAAGGTTGCCGACGCTGAAGAATCTACCGAGTCTTTGAATCAACCGGCAAACGATTCTGACGACGAAGATGTTCCGGAGAGTGTTATTCTTACCAACGTTTGCAAGAATCTCAAGGTGTACTGTGACAAGTACAAGAAAAGCACTGAGCCACCAATCAATTACGATGGTACGAAATTATTTTTTAGCACTTCCGAATGTTAGTTTTTCAGGTGATAAATTGAAGGAGATCGATGATTTTATTGTCACCCGCGGCAAATTCTATGAGGCCAACAAGGAACACTGGCTTACTCACTTTTTTCAACAGTTCTTCTATCACTCTGAAATCTGCAAGTGCACTTACAAGGCGATGGGCGACTTGATGAGTTTCCATGATTTCTCCAACAGTGAAGGTGAACGGGTTGTAATGGATAAGCAGCTGTTTGCAAGCATTATGGGGACAACTAGCGATGCTCGCCCAGTGTCTACCCCCAGACAACCCAACGAGGAGAATGCCGTGATTGATCGAGAGATCAAAATGAACCAAGCGATCAAGTACTATTGCAGCCAACAAGATGATATCAGAAATCCCGAATTTTGTGAGAGTATGTAAATACATAAAACCTTTTCGATTTTAGTGAATTTTACTTTTTTAGGTGTCGACGAGTTTGAATGCCACTCCTTCTTCAATGTTCGCAGTATGCAACATGACATCGAGGGACACAAAGAGCTTTCAGATCTTTTTGATGCTTTCGAAGATCACGCTCTTATTTGTCTGTGTCCTGCAAAAGCTATGAATACTTTGAAAGGATTTTATGGTGACAATGAGGATGAGCACAAGAAAACTGATATAGACAGGGCCTTCTACGACTCTATCATGACCTTCGAGAAGAACGCCAAGCAGATGAAAAAGTCTGTTAAAACTCCGGTAAAAACTATTGCTGTGAACGAGAAAGAGAAAAAAGTTCGCGCTGCGATCCTTGACTATTGCATGACCAAAGAAGCTAAACCAATTGACGGTATTAATAAAAAGATCTGGTTGATTTTTTTTTCAAACATGTTTTTTTCAGAGATGGCAAAGGCCAAAGTCAAAAAATTGTTTATGGACCGTGATAATCAATACAGAAACTCTCCACACAAGGATCTGCATTTGTTTTTCAAAATTCTCAGCGAACACGCACAGTTTTGCAACTGTCCATACGAAAAAATGACCGACTTGATAACCTTCCACGAGTTTGCATCAAGCGCTGGAGAGAAGCAAGAAATGGATAGACAAATGTGGACGAGTATCATGAGTTGCTCGAAACCCATTGAGAAATCGAAAACTCCAATTCAATCTCTTAAACAAGGCGACAATAAGAGCGATACGACTGATGTCATGTCTGCAGTTGGCGACGGCAAATGGAATTGTTTGAGAGACTTGTTCATGGAGAATATCAAACTGTATTGTGAGGGAATTGCCGACAAAGGAATTCCGGAATCTTGCAAAAGTATCAATTCATTTTTTTTTCAATTCAGTAATTATAATTATTTTTCTAGGAATCGACGATGAAGATATTGATCAATTCTTCTCGGACAGACGCAAACTGTACAAGAGCCGATCTGATGATGACATGGCCACGTTCTATCAAGCGATTCAGGAGCATTTTAAAAACTGCAAATGCGCCTATGTGCATGTTTGCAAAACTATTGAACTTCACAAAATAGCTGCCGACGATAATGCTCGACTTGATTTGGACGAGAAATTCTACGGGCGAATCATGGACGACCCGGAGGATTTTGACAAGTCTGGAAGAACGAGTCCGCCTCCGAAAAAGTTGAAACAAGAAGACATTGCCAAAGAATCTGTCAAAACTGAGAAGTCTGAGAAGACTGAGAAGGCTGAGAAGGTGGACAAGGATGAGAAAGATGCGAAAGATGCGAAAGTTAACAACACAAAAAAGGCTGATCCAAATGACAAGAAGAGTAACAAGAAATTGGACTACAAGGACATGATTATGAACAATAATGATAAGCTGGACTTGAAGACTTCAAAACTCGAAAATGCTCTTGACCACTACCTCGAGACTCAGAAATATTTGAGAAACAACAGAGGAAGTTATCGTGGTGAGTAGAGCACGACCCTTGAACAAATTTAGTTTCCAAGTTTCAGATGAGAAGAACACCGGACCCATCCAAAAGTTCCTGATTGAGAAGCACAACGAAAACCTCAAGTGTCCCAGGGACTGGACTTCCGATGATACCTTCGAATTCTTCACTGAGCGGGTGATGCATCACAGAGAAGCTGCCAAAAAACGGTCGAGTTTGAGATCCAGAGATGAGGAGAGAAGTCAGTTGGACCGCTATGAGTCGGAATGCGTCGCCAACTTCTTCGAGATTCTGTCGATGACTTCTTCGGAAATTCTAGACGCCGACGCTTTCTGCTTGAAAGAAATGTTCGAGTACCCAGAGGAATTCCCGCAAGTCGAGCTCCGCTATATGGAACTCTTCTCTGGAAAAAAGAACTAGATTGATTTCTTTTTCCTCTTCCCAAACCAATCCATCCCAACCATTCTGACCCAATGATCCCTACCCATATCAAATTGTCTATTTTTTTGTACGCGCATGTTTTTTTTCAGTCAATTGAACATCCTCCCCCAATTTTTACAGAATATCATATGATTTTTGAGATTTTTAGCATTCTCATTTTTTTAAACATATTCCTCCATGCTGATTCATCATTTTGAGCGGAATAAATACTAAAAACACAAGAATTTATTCATTTTGTTTTGTGTGATAGTATTGATTAGTTTCTCTGATATTTGCCACTCCTTTTTTCACTAATCTCGCTCACCATTACGTTTAGAAAGTATACATGTTATGCTTATCATTTCCAAAATTCGTAAGCACCTGAGAATGTGGAAAACCTCATGATCTCGTATTTCACTAACCATTTCATAATCATTTCCCGACAAACAACGTCAACGTCGTGACACTGATGATAATGAGGCGCACCCCTTTGGTAACCAATGGAAACCAATGGGAGTGTCCGTTGTTATCCTAGAAATGTGACCGACAAAATCCACCTTCTCACTCCTCATCTCACTTTACACACACCTTTCTCATCCCGCTTATACATAGTAGCTAGTTTTTCCTCTTGCGTAAAATTTCAGAAGTTGCATTGTTCAAAAATGACAGACGAAACTTCTAACGAGTCACTCAATAACAACAACATACCGGTAAGATGTCTTCAGAATCAAATGACGTGAAAAGTCTCAGAATCAGCAACTAATTAGGCCTATTCCTATCAAATTCTCAAATCCTCCATCTTCACTACCTTATCTTTCGGAGGACCAGGTAATCAAACCTTATTTGGAATTGGTATTATTTTAAAGCATTAGATGCGTGATTTCCGTCAATGTCAGTCCGAACGCCAGCGCGCTCAAATTCCACCTCCAGTCGTTGAACCTCAGGGAAACCCGTTTGAAAATAAAAACAACATGATCCTACAAGCGGTGCTGAACACATCAGAAATTAGAAAACTCAAATGGCAAATAAACTTCTGCTATACTCAGCACCAAAAAATTTTGAAGATTCTTGAAGGTGAGTCATTCATTTTATATGACAGAAAGCATATCAATGTAATTTCAGTGAACAAGAAACGTAATGAAGAGAAAAACAAATGGCTACTAGAGATATTCGGTCATCTCCTCCAGGTGAAAGAAGCATCAAGGAAACGCAAGGGAGCTGAGGTACAGAGAACAAAGTATGGTCAAGTTTTCATGGTTTTTTCAGATCTCAACACCACACAATCTTCCAAAACAGCCAGCACAAATCCCTGCCACACCAATCTTCCCCTTCAACATCCCAATGCTCAACACTCAAACCGCATCCTTTCCATTGCAAACTCAGCACAACATGTTCACTGGCACTCTCGGAATTCCATTTGGATGGCCACTGGGACCTACAACTGTATGCCCACAAAACTTATAGTGTCTTAAAACAAGTGTGATTTTCAGAATCCTGTTCCTGGAGAGCATTCCGGTCTTACTCCAGTCACAAGTGGAATGGAGAACTCAAGTGAGCAGCAACTTCAGGAGGGACAGCTTGCCGGAAGCATCTACCAAGCACTACTAACAGTCTTCAAACAATCTTCGTCCACACCTCCATCGTAATTATCTTTCATTAGGTCCGTGACATTTAGCAGCGAGCCATTTTGCAATCGTAATTTTGACCCATTTTCTGGAATGTTAATATTCATTCAATGTTCATTTTTCCTTTTACCGTCGAATCTTGAGTTATTTCTAATTACTTTCACTATTTTTTCATTATTGTGTGTTTATTTAACTTGAAATCAAATTCTATAACTTCAGCTTATCTTATGCATGTCTGCAATCGCTGTTCTCAGCTGGTAGCCCATGTTTACCTTACCTGTTACATCATTTACTCAGTGTATCCAAATTCACACAAACCTATAGTTTTCCTTCATTTGGTTTTCGGTTTTTTTGAGAACCCATACGACAGGGTATTTCATAAATACTTTTATTCACGGTAAGCAAGTGTACTGTTATTCCAATTCCTCAAAGAGAAGGGACATCGGAGGATTCACTCAGCTTCAAATGAATACTGATTCCGTCTACAAAAGGGTGTCAATCAATATCCCCGGTCCGGTCTAAACACTTTTAGAATTAATCATTGCGCGCGTGTTTCACTTCTGGAGTATGCGTTGCGCTAAATTAGACAATGAGATTTTTTTGGTTGTTTTTGATTTTTTTTTCAAATAAAAGTACACAAGTATCTTACAGAGAGCTTTATTTCACGAGTAGCAAGGAAAATGAATCAGAAAGAAGGGAATGGAGAGTTCTTGCCGATGACGACAACTTGAATAATGAAGTTCTCGAGTTCGGCGATTTGCTCGGTCAACTCGAGATGTTTGGCGATGTTTCTTCCCGTCGCGACCACATCGGTGGCACGTTTAAAGATTTGAAGACACTGGAACAAGCCTGCGATTGTCTTTTTCATCTCGGGAGTCTGAGCGCGCTGAAATAGGAATAATTTGTCTATGTTTTTAAGATTTAGATCCTACTTCCATCTTGGCGAGTTTGTGGAGAGATATGATCTTTCCATCGATGCCTTTGACATCCTCAGCGTTCATAATTTTCTTAGCGGTATTCATTTCTGAAACGGCACTGTTATTATCCTAGATTTTCCGAAAATTCCTCTAGTTTCCCGCTTTTTGTCAAAATTCTTTAAAAAACTGAGTTTTTCCCTTCCTACTCCCTGATGACCTACTTAAAATTTTCTACGGACGGTCAAAAAAAACTGTCATAGTTAGACAACTACCCTAGGCTATCTAAACCCCCAACTTTCCCCCCAAAATCCCAAGATTTTTCGATTTTTTTTCACATTTTTTCAAAAACATATGTTTTTCCCCGTCCTAGTCCCTGATGACCTACTTAAAATTTTCTACGGACGGTCAAAAAAAACTGTCATGGTTATACAACTACCCTAGGCTATCTAAACCCCCAACTTTCCCCCCAAAATCCCAAGATTTTTCGATTTTTTTCCTAATTTTTCTCGAATTTTCCCCCATTTTTTGCCGAAAAAATTCATTCCTTACTTTTCTTCCCACTGTTTTCAAGCAAAAACTCACTGTCAGAGAGCTGAGAAGAGACTGTCGATCGTCGGCGAAGGAGAAGCTGGGAATGAATATTCTGAGCCTTCCCCCCCCCCCTTCAAAAAAAAAAACCGGGGGGGGGGGGGGGGGGGGTGACGTGACGTGAGGCAGCTCAGGTAACTCATCAGATGCCTGGGATCCTTGGGACGGTACGGGCACCTGGGTGGTTGGGGAGGTGCCTGGGCATGATGTATATCATTTTGATCCCTGAGGCACCGGGAGTCTGAAAATGTGGGTCATGACCTATTTTAAGGCGTTCTGGCCAACTTTGCACTAGGGGTATACATGCTTATATCATTATGATCCTTGGCACTTGGAGGTGTCAAAAAATTGACTGCTGACCTAGTTTCGGGCTCCCTGACAAAAGTCTTTGTGGGGGATAGGTACTGGGACATGCTTATATCTTTGTGATCCTTGGCACTTGGAGGTGTCAAAAAATTGACTGCTGACCTAGTTTCGGGCTCCCTGACGAAAGTCTTTGCGGGGGATAGGTACTGGGACATGCTTATATCATTGTGATCCCTGGAGCACTGGGAGTCTGAAAATGTGGGTCATGACCTACTTTAAGGCGTCCTAGCCAAATTGGCACTAGGGGTATACATGCTTATATCATTATGATCCTTGGCACTTGGAGGTGCCAAAAATTGACTGCTGACCTAGTTAGAGGCTCCCAGTAAAAAGTTTTTGTAGGGGATCGGTACTGGGACATGCTTATATCATTGTGATCCCTGGAGCACTGGGAATTTGAAAATGTGGGTCGTGACCTACTTTAAGGCGTCCTGACCAACTTTGCTTTAGGGGCATACATGCTTATATCATTGTGATCCTTGGCACTTGGAGGTGCCAAAAATTGACTACTGACCTAGTTAGAGGCTCCCTATAATAAGAAGCTCGCCTCAAAAAATTTATTCAATTTTGAAACTCTGTAAGCTCAGTTGGCTTGAAAATACTTTTCACAAAACACAATAAGTATACTCAAATAATAATGGGATAATCACTTGGCACAAGAAACGGGAAAACGGGAATATTTGTAAAAAATCAATTGGTAAGTTGGGTCGACACATTATTTATGGGCATTTCGATTCCAAATCTTCAGAACCGCGCGGAAGTACTTCATTTCGAGGACAGCGAAGACTCTCTCATGCTTGGCGAACCAGGCAAAGTCCGAGTTGATGATGGGCTTGTTCTTTGAATTCTTCGACAGGTATGCGTAGAAGAGGACGTAGAAGCCCTCTCGCTCGGTCATCCACGCATTGTCTTCGTGCATTTGCTTACAAGCGGTGAAAAGCCCTTGTTTTTTGAAATTCGGACTGTCCTTGACGTACTTGTAGGGGTCTTTGGATTCAATGCCGTCTCTCCAATCCGGGATCTTCTCGTCTCCTGAAAAAAATATGATAGATACAAGTGGACGATTATTGCAAAATATACCAGGCTGTGGTGGTTCTCCGGCATATCTCCGTCCCTGAACTTCAAAATACAGGTTGATTCTGGCAGTGAAACGTTTTTCGACAAATTTATCCAACTCCGGGATAATGTTCTGCTCGACAATTTTGAGATTTCCTTCCTTGTTCTTTTTGGATTCCAAATAGCACGGAAGTTCTTGGATATGACTCTCATCATACCATCTGAACAACTCAAGCAGAGCCTGGTAGAAGATGTACAGCTGATTGGATTTCTTGAATTCCGTCACTCTTTTTTCCAGGAAATCTTGAAGTTGTTGTTTTTGATACGAGGATTTCTTGTAAATCTCAGTACGCCCATACTCGTAAAGATTGTCCAGATGTTCAGCGTCAAATGGTCGTTCTGAAAGAAAATATTTTGCTTCAATTCAAGATTTTTCCAAACTCACTATTGTTAGCCTGTCTCTGATCATCCATCTCCCGGATAAGAAGTACAATCTTTCGCACCATCACATTGATCTTTCCGAGTTCTTCTTTATCAGAAGTAGCCAGATGCGGGTTACCTGGGAAGTTGCATGTACCAACATCTTCCTCATCGTCACCAAGACCATCTATTGGAGTATCGGGCGTTTGTGCCTCATTTTCGTCACGATAACCGCCAAACGGTGGAAGGGCTGGATCCATGCTTCCCGCAACTTCATCGATCCTAGAAGTCATTCCAGGCAAATCTGCCGCAGAAGTTGGAACCGGAACCGTTTCGACCTTGTCTTTGTTCTCATCATCACCACTGAACGGCGAGAAAAGCGGGTGATGTTTGGCTGGAATCAGCAGTCCGCGCTTCGGAGTCTTCTGACCAGAAGCTGCGGAGTCTTCGCTTTTTGGACTGCTCGTTCTTCGCTCATGCAGACTTGCCGCTTTTGGCTCGACAATCGTGCACTGCTGGCGTTCCACATTTTTGAGCGGCAGACTAACAGTAACTTGATAAGGATCCGAAATGGTACTGCTCTTTTCTTTGATTGAGCTTTCCTCCGTATCAATCACTTCCTGCTGCACTACTGGAACTTCGTCGCGTTTTTCAATTGGAGCGGCTTCCTCATGAAGCACTATCGATTGCTCCTCTTGTTGCTCCACTGGCACTTCCACATCAGCCACCGATGGAACTTCCGCGTCATGAATCGATGGAAAATTCTCCCGCTCCTCTACTGTCATTTGCTCCACCATTTCCTCTACGAGCGTAGTAACAACACTGTGCTCAGTTGGAACCGGAACCAGAGTTTGAACCAATGGAATCTCCGTGGCTCCCGTGTCGTTGTCAGACAGCGCGGACTCCTCGACTCCCTCGTCGTCTTCTTTCTCATCCGCATCACCAGTTTCCGGGGAAATCTGACTCAGCGATGTGTCCACCAGACTGAAAAAAAGAAACAAATTATGAATCACTCAAGGTGAATGTCCTTACTTCAACGAGCTGATGCTCTTTGCTTTTGGAACTAGGGTAGTAAACTGTTGAGTGTCCGTCACATCAACGAGAATTGGATTGGGAGTAAGAGTAGGAACTGGCTCCTGGACAACGTTTCCGGAATCACTGAAATAACTTAATATTAAAGAAGATTGTCAATATTCTCAGATACCTGCCACCGACGTCTTCCAAACCGATAGAGCGCAAGTACGCGATCTTGAGCTTGGCAAGTTCTTCCTCAACTTTGGCGTAGCTGTCCGCATTGTTTTGGAGGGAAACCTTGGTCTTGTCAACCGATTTCTTGCTTTTGCCGATCATGTCCAACAGAAAATCGGTCAGCGGAAGATTCCCCTGCAAAGAATCCGGCTGTGGAACAGTTGTTGCTCCCGATTCCAGAACAGAGGATTGTCCGAGCTTCAAGGACAAAGTCCGGGGAACCATGATGTTCCGCGATGATTCAGAGCGTGGGAAGAGCAATTGGCAAGTTCCATGTTGCACTTCGTAATGAAATGCTTGAAGCGTTTGTTGCTCACCACCTTGGTTCGTCTCTTCCACTTGGGATAGTTTCAGATTGAGACGAAGTTCCGGTTGCTCAACACGATCAAGGCCAGCAGATTGAACAACTTGCGGATGATTTCCACCATCATCTCCAGAAGAACGAACAAAGTCGGACATTTTGAAAAAGTTTTGCGTAATCGTAATAACCTGAAAAAATCATTTTAAAAAAGGAAAACTGCGAAACTCAAGAAAAGGCAAGCAAGTGCAAAGGCACAAGGAAATGATGACAAATGGACACAGAAGGGGCCATTGTGTCTGTGTTGCGAGAGAAGGAAGGGTACGATGGCATACCTGACACAAAGAGGTGGTTCGGTAGAGCGCATTTGCAACGCAAAAAAGGAAAATTGATTTTCCTCGCACAAATTGTCCATTGGTGAAGAGGCTCGTGCTAGTAGAGTAACTTTGATGCCGGAAGGCAGAGCATCAGAGACAAGGAGAGAACAAGGGAACGGACAGCGGGAATCAAGATAACGAAGCAGTCATAGCTGATAAGGGCTTATCCAAATGTACAATGGTGCTAACAGGGTAGGGATGGGGATAAGGGCCCCCAATATCCCGCTGGCGCGCGTCTCTAGTGAAATATTGTTATTTTATAGCACGGAGCCCGTAAATGATACATGTGGCCAACAGTAATTTGACTGGAAAAATCACCCGCTACATCAATCACACTTGCTAGCCAAACGCAAACGAGAAAACAATTCAACATTTGACTGAATGCGTCCGTTTGTTTCTCTTAAGTTGAGCAGACTACAATATATTTCTGCCACAAATTTTATTTTTGACAAGTTTCAAAAAGGCAGTTGCATAATATGTACATGCTGATATATAGGATGGGAGCTTCGATCTAAAAATCGGAAAGACATGAAAAAAATCTTGGACGAAAATCACAAAAAAAGTAAAAACATGAAAACAGAGAAGTGACAGTTATACTGCAATTATAGCAAGACAGGCTTGCTTTCGTTGCACTATCTCTATTCCATATCCTCGTCTTCCTCTTCTGATTCAAAAGACGAGATGCTGAGGTCACTTTCTTCACTTTCTTCAATGACTCGCTCTGGGAGTCGCTGTTTGCTGATCTGCTCGTCGTCATCATCGGAAGTATCGTCAAAACGAATTGGTTGGGTGAACTCCATGATAGATCGATAGAAGCGGCGATCCAGAACCTTTTTCTTCTCCTCACATCGCCACCTTTGGCGCACTTCCATAAGAAGGTCAACGGCTTCGTAGAGCGGAATGGATTGGTCGCAGACTTCTAAGACCAGCACCCAGAACTGATGCATTGACTGGTCGCCCAGCGCTTTGTAGTACGACACACGGTTTTCGATAAATTCACGAATGACCACTTCTGGCGAATCTAAAAAAACAAATTGATATCAACTATCAAAAAAAATAGATCTTACCAGCCCAATCAGTATGATCTTCCGTCGCCTCATCTGTATAATCCTCGAAGAAATCAATGATTCTCTGGCGCATGGAGGACGCCGTCGGAACCTCCTGCGTTTCTGACTCAATGACTTGAACGTCTCCTCCCGGGGGAAGACGGTCCGGGAGCGAGACATCACGACGCTTCCTTGAAGATTCAGAAGTACCTCCTTTGACAGACTCACTGGAAACTCCGGGTGAAGTCAAACAGATGACGTCCTCGGACTCGGCCGAACCGACAGCGGCCATGATGACGTCGTAGAGCTCAAGCTCCATTTCACATAGAGACTTATCTTCTAACGCCTCAGAAGAAGCCATAAGGAATACCATATCCCTTCTCACAGCTCGATTTCCGACTTCGATGAGTCCCATATAAAAAAATTCCATCTTGAAATTTTTCCCCGCTGCGTAGTGTGCCTGACGGGTATTCAGAAAATCGCAAATAGCTACATCGTTGAACACTGCAATAAATGTCTTGATTAATCAAGCTAAAATTTAGATTAATACTTTCAGATTCGGGTACTGGGTTATGGGTTTCTTGACGTTCGTAGTATGTCTCCAGATAATTTTCAATTTGGAGACGTTGCGAATTGAGACGATTTGCTTCACGCGACGAGACCATGACTCTGAAAGAAATAATGTTCAGTAGAATTGGAAAATAACAGCGGAGAACGGAAGGTGTTGTGAGTAAGAGAGGACAGTACCTCGCAACAAAACAACACAATCAATGAGGCAGTGAGATCTGGTCTACACTACACTGCGGTCAAGGGACACCCGTTTGTCTGCAGTTTTGCGGCGGTTCCTGTGTGTTTGCTAACCTGGCAGGCCCCCAGAACCGCTCACTTCTCCAGAAAACAGGCAAAAAACGCGAATAAAATTAAAGTTTATTAAGTAAAAGGTAATATTGAAACAAATACATAACATGAGAGTGATTAGAAATGACACAGCGACTTAGTACAATAAATGAGCAAGAGAACAATATTAAATAATTAAAAACCGGGTTCGAAAGTGTTGGCATCGTCTCCAAAACAGTTGACGGCTTGATTTTGAAGAAACTGTCGATCCTTGGGGTTGAGGTCCAGAAAAGTACTGAGAAGTTCCAGGTCATCCTCATCGTCTTGACTGTCATCGGATGAACTGACAGAGGTGGCAGAAGTTTGGTCACTGTGAAGAGAATGTTCAAAGGATGCACAACTGTTCACCGATGATAATTCTACACATTTTGACTGAATGAACTCATTACCTGTATTGAAATCGTATGGAAGAAGAACTGGATCGTAGTACTGATCAATTCTAAGGTTCTCATTTTGAACCCATGGATACTGGTATTCTGATTCTGAGACAGGATTCTGAACATACCCATAATCAATACACTGAGTATCAGCATTCAAAACGTACTGTGACTGCACATCAGTAGAAACAAGAGCTATATCTTTTTTCTTAGATTTAGGCTCTTTGGAGTTCTTATCATCTGACCGTTTTCGCTTCTGCACTGGCTTCTTTGTCTGCGGTTCTTCGCACAATTTCTTGAGCATTTTTAATCGAGGGCTCTGAAAAATAAAAAAATTAATTATGTATGACATTCAACAGCAAAAAACAAGTAACCCACCATATTGGACACCGGGATGAAACATTGGATGGGGTCGCAAAAGACATACTGCACATCGTCCGTTGTCAGCACAAGTTTTGGTTGGTACATGTGCATATGGGCCAAAAGCAATGTTGTGTCCGTGTTTGCTTTTTTGACGGTTATCATAAGCTTCGAAAAATCAATAGATTCAGCCATCCAATGCGTTCCACTTTTGAAGCCGTCTTCATGAGCAATCCATTGAGGGGCTGGTCTTGCGATTGGAGAATTCGACCATTGACACCATTGACCGTTTTTGAAGGCGTATCTGAAAAAAAATACAATTAGATACTGAAAAAAGAATGTGACTACTTACTTGAAATCATCGACTCTTTCGACGACAATATCAGCTTTGTAAAACTTGTCTGGGTTGAGACCGGAAACATTGAACTTTAGCACAGGGAATAGACGCCGTTGATGGGACAGGCTCATGATCATTTCTGCAATAGCCATAGTTTCCCATTGTTTAAAATTAGCAATGGTAAGTTGAACTTCAGAAGTCATGGTAGGCAGAGGAGAATGGGTAGTAAGGAGAGTTAACAAGAAAAATATGATCTCAGATGAGAGCAAGACTGATCTAGAAAGTTACTAGGAATCCAACCCTTATATACACCTAGAAAGGAGGCGTGGCTTACAGAATGATGACAATTCCAGATGTGATGACTGATGGATATCAGTGGAGTTGTGATGAGAATGGGGAGAGCCTTTGGGGGTGAGGGTTGAGGGCAAACGGGGTCAGATGGCAATGTCATCATTTTACCTGAAATCTGAAGGAAAAATGGAAAGAGATTAGAAGTTTATCTTGATTTAGAAATTGACTCTGGTCTGGTTTCATGAATCTAAAAGTTTATTGATTGTGAAATAACATAAAAATAAGATTGATATCATGTTACATCAAAGACTAAAAAAGTAGGTAATAATTATACATTTTTCAACATATATATATATACCAGCCTGATCCTGCCGCTTCGCGGCATTCAGACCGGGAGGAACAGTAGAAAATTAATCGAATGAGCAAAGGCGCGCAACCTAGGGCAAAAAGAAATTCACGTTGAAAATATTTATTTTCACGACGGACAGAATGAACGAATGACACACGTACTCAAATCTTTCCGGAATATATTATAAGAATGATGTTTTTTTGAAGAATTGCAGGAAAAAATGAAACAGGTTAGAGAAAACCTTAAAGAAGACAATCGGAAGAATTAGAAAATAAGGATTCTCCATATGGTACCCAATTACCTGGTAGCATAGCATGAAAGAGAAAATAAAAGGGTCGGCAAGATATGCACTTCCAATCCGCTGGAGCAGGTGCAATTCACAAAATATAACCGCTTGCACGGTGAACCCCCCAAATGGAACAAAATAATAATTATATCGAGATATGCTGAGATGATGAGCTAAACGGTTTCTTCTGGATGCGATAAACATTCCAAAACTCTATTCTTCAGTCTCCAAACTTTTCCTTCACTATCACGTCCTTGGATGAAGTAACAGATACTTCCGGTGATACAAGAAGCCGTGGAATACAACGGAATTTTTGTAGTGGTTTGAACGTCCGATACAATCTTTGCCACATTTCTCTGACTCGAGTTGTTATTGCCGTTGGTCAAACCGTACTGTTGATTGCGGAAGAAAAGGGAAATTTGTTGGACCGTTAGATCAGTTATGCCTTGAAGTCGTTCCTTTTCCATTCGAGAAAGGACAACGTTGGTTGCAAAACTTTTCTCTAGTATGGTCAATGTAGGCAGACCATATTTATCCAGAGTTTTTCTAAAAAAATTTCGAATTAATCTTGGTTTTTTGTGAGAAACTGACCGATTCTTAGCACGTTCTTCATGTGTGATTACATACAAATCTAGATTGCCTGGTGGAAGGGGAACGTATATTCCAACAGGTCTAGACTTCCGACGAGGTTTCGGCAAAGCTATATATGGGGGAGGGAAACTGAAACTGTTGAAAATTCGTAATTCTCGTTCATATATCACTGTTGAACTTACTGTTGAATGGGCATTTGAAACATTTGGTTTGGAACGAAATTCGGGTAAGGAGCAAATCCAATTGAATTACCAGAAAAGACAAATGAAGGATGAACTGGTTGCTGAATCGCTCCGTTTCTTGGAAGACTAGGCGCGACTTGATCTTCCGGATTAGAAGTTTCCGCTTCAGAGCCAAGGGCTTCGTTAGAAGCGGAATCCAGAGTAATAGAACGATGGCTCACCAATGCACTAAAAGCAGCATTTATCAGATTAACAAGAAGAAATAATCTAACTTTTGTTGGTTTACAAAACCATTCCAAACATTTCCATGAGGTGCGAGCCATGGAGAGTAGACGTAGTTCGCAGACATATATGCTGTAGAAATAAAGACTGGTGCATCCAATTATAATCTTGAGCATCTTTAGGAAGCCCCACCTTTCCTGTTTTAGAAGCAGATGGTCATTGGCATTGGACCCTATGGTTTCTCTTCCGCGCAGTTTTCTTCAGTTGGTTCTGCACTTTAATTAAGGGATTAGAGGAAAAAACGCGCACAGTGCTTTTGAAAAACGCGATTAGTTGTACCCACAAACCGTATTTTTCGATAAGGTGTATTGCAATATTCGAAGTCAAAGAACTTCGAAACTATAAGATACATAAACATGTGAACACTTCTCAGATTTAAAGGAATTTTTTAATCAGTGACTTGAGCAAAATAAGTGTACTTTCTAACTAAGTGTTCGCAATGTTCACACTATGTAGAAAGTGCATAACCTTGTACTTCCTGACATTATCCCACTGTTACCTACTTCATTTTCCCAAGATGCGTTACATGGTATGTCTACCAATCCCTCATCACTTTCCGTGTCTGCCAGTTCCAGTTTTTCCATCGCACAAAGCAAACACCATGAGATTTTCGATAACATCAAATATCACAGACAGGTGATGTTGGGGCTGGGGAATTCTACCAACTAGTTGTTAAACCAAATCATAGGCTGCCAGGTAACTGGAAATTGGCGTTCTGATCCACATATCATGTGAGGATGATGAAATTGGACGTCATAATTACCGAAGTCAACTAGGAATTACAGAACGCATGATTCTATAGTTCTTCTGACAACACTCAAGAAATCAAGACCATAAGACGTAATGGTTTCCGAGAAAAAGACTATGCTTCCTCTTGAGATTGCTTGCGTAACAAGTTCTTGAAAATTTTGTTCATTTTTAGAAATTTCACGTCAAAAATAAATACAAATGCAATCCATCAGAGATCAAATAGCAGTGAAACTGGATGTGGCGGTTTTGGGTTTCTTACGATTAGGACAGAAGAAACACAATGAGCGTTTGGAACATTTACAACATGAGCCACAAGTGAAAAACTTCAACACCTTAAGCAAATATCCCTTCACAGCTTTTCGGTAGTTTCCCACAATGAAAATAGTGGGAAATGGGTCAAGGGCAGGGAAAAGAGCAATGGTGACTGAGACAATACCACTAAGGGAGCCAAGATCTTGACCGAAGAAGGCAAAACTAAACATGGCGAGAGCAGGGAAGTGCATGAGCACTACTGGGATTAGGGTTTGAGTGACTAGAGCATAGAACAGTTGCGATTGTATTTGACGGTATTGCGCTGAGAATCTCTCGTCGTTGAACAGTCGCCGCATGTTTTTCCAGCATTGATAGCCATAATACGCTGCTATTGACATGGAAACGTTCTGAGTTTAAATTCGATATAATATGTTGATATCCAAATGTAATATGCAACTCACAATGCTCAATGAGTCAACAGCTATTCCAATGAATGATGGGTAGTATATATCATCCTCTCCATTTTCGTTTTTCTCATAGAAATACGGGGCAAAGTACATGATGTCGTCGAGATTCAGATCCAAGGTGTCCAGAACGTTATTTCTCAGATAGTCAGCGCTACTTTTCCGGGGTGCACACAAAAAGTATCCGACGAACGCCCAAACTAGTCCATTGAACAGAGGAATTGCTAACCAGATGAGGAGTCGTGCCCCTTTAAAGGTTTTGAGTCTCTTCTTGTTTCCCATTATCACCCAGTGGCGATAGATGAAATGCAGACTGAAGATTGCCATGGATGACCCAAAAAAGCCACAGTACACCGCTAAAAATCAAATTCTATGTAATTAATCGGATTCCCTAAAAACTTGACTTACTCGCAAGAATCTCCCAAACCTTCTTCCCCCATGTGGATTGTTTCGGGTTAACGATTAACATAAAAGTTGCGCCAAAGGAGTGAAAAGTCTAAGTAAAAAAAAACTATGAAACAGATATTTTTTGAAACTTACTGGCTGAACAATGACGTCCAAAATCGCATAAACAATTTCAAATCCAGCAATGAACATCATAAGGTATTTGTACTCTCCAATGTGCTCCGGAGATGCCTTGATAATCACAAACATGAGAAGAGCATTCAATGCAACTGCCATCCCTGCTCCGACTTGTTGAACGACAGACTGGAACATTTCCCAACCACGCATGGCCATGGCTTGCCGACTGACTGACTGACTGAAGTTTGAAACCGAGTGAGAAGTATAATAAGGGATGGCGAGCCATGTAGCCATTCCTTCGGGACCCTAACCTGTTATTTGCCTTTTATTCTTCTGTTTTTGTCGGTAAGATTCTGTCTAGGAGGAGCATGTGACTATGGCAACGGAAGTCAGATGGCAATTGCGAAATTTAGTCTGTCATCTGGATTTTATTCTTGAAATAAGTTCTGTTAAAGTCAGGATGCGTAGACAAGTCGTATCTTGACAGAATACACCGATACGTTAGTTGGGGAAAATTTTTCTGAGTCGGAATCAAAATATTTATAGGTATTTATAGAAATGAATAATAAACTAAGTATGTGTGCATGCTAATATGAATTGGATGAAAAAAGTTATAAAAAATGAAAAAAAAAATGAAAATTACAAAGTTGAAAAGTTACATTGAATGATACAAATTATAGATATAGAAACGACAAAGATGTTATTAACAAAGAAAAAACATGGGAAAGGGGAAATTGAAAATGAGATCCAAGTACGTATGTATGTGTGGTATGAACTGATAGAAAAGAGCATGAGGTGGGTACAAATTCGAATTTAAAGTGGCAATGGCTGTCCGCGCGGGAAGTCGTTTCCAATCCAAGTTGGTGGCCAGATTTGGAGTTGGGGACTTGGAAGAAACACGGGTAGTTGAAGTTGCGGCGGTATTGGGGTTCTTGGGTTTTGGATTTTGGTTAGGGTTCTGCAGAGTCGTCGGTCGAAGGTGTACTTTTTGACTTCATCAAGCATAGCTCGCAGTTTCAGGTAGTCAAATTCGATTATGAACTTCTTTTGACCACGCAGGATAGCCTGAAAAGAGGGATTATGAAATGAAATAACACTGATCAGCCTTTTTATTAATAGAGCGCGATTCTTCCAATCGGAAGTGGAAACGGAAGCGATAAAAACTCTATAATCTGGTTTTTTCTCCTTAATCTCTTTGTTAATGATAAAGATTGTTTGAATCAAATAGACCTACATTTTCCAGGTGAATGATGGATAACGCGTGGATCATGTAGCTATGCTGGTCTTCCATCACTTTTTGGCACACTTCACAGGCTCTCTGAAATGTTTGAATTGGTAAGTTTCCAAAACCAAGATGTGTCACTAACCGGTGAGAACACTTCAGTAAGAAGTATGTGTAAATGTTGACGCTCATCAGGTTCCAAGTGGCTGTACTCCATGAGAAGGCGTCGGGCGACGTCGATTGCAGAGGACACTGAAGGTTATAATCCTATCCTCAGGTTCAAACTGAATATTTAAAAACTCACACGGCAATAGATGTTCCTCCGGAACCTCTCCTTCAACCCCGGTGATAAATGGACAGTAGGGCGACGTGATAAGATTGCTCAGAAATGTTGCGAGATTGAAGCTAAGGAAATTTGTATTAGCCTCCACTAGCGCCACATTTGGATGGATTTCCGGCATTGGCCATTTGCCCCTAAACTGCGATAGTCGCTTGGGGAAGAGGTTGTGCTGGCCGAACATGTCTTGAAGGTCGCCTGTAAATTAGACAAGCGTCGATAGTGAATTCCAAAGTGATTTATGTTCGTTGCCATGTTACACATGTTGTATGGCAACATGAAAGTGGCAGGTATTACAATTAGAAAACAATAAAACACTCACGTGCAGTGCCAAACCAATCAAGTATTGGCTCCCCACGTTTTCGAGTTTCCGTGATTTGAATTCTCGTCGGGAATTCCAATTTCTCCTCGACGAAGAATTTGCACATGGCGTCTGCGGTGTATGGACCACTAAAATCAATAGTTTTTTTTTTAAATTGAAACTCGAAATGTTAACTTACTAAATACTCCCATTATACTGCCAAATGTGATAGATTAACTCGGCATCGACAATCTGAATGTAGAATTTTTGTGGATATTGATGAGGACGCATGTTTCTAATAAGGTACGCGCTTGTGCACCTCTCACAAATAGAGCGATATGTTGTCAAGACAACTGCTGGGCTGCGCTGCCGAGATGGATGCGTTTCCGGCTTTCCAATTTGCAATAACTCACCCCTCCACCATGCACTGGCATTATGTTGTTGTTGTGGTGGTCGACGACGGGGGCTCAGCTTAGCTTTCTCAGCTTAGCGTGGCCACCTGAAAAAGAGAACACATTAGGAGAGTCACGTTGTGAATCAAGGACGAATGTAATTATGATAAGTAGATTCGGGGGAGGGGAGAATGCTTTTAATGTATCCCGACATGGGTGGAGGCATTGCATTGCAACTAGAACGAGAACGAATTGGAAATGAAAAGAAACGAGAAGGGAATGGAAGAAATAGATGAAAGTACAATTTTTCGCCGGAATCCATCCAATTTATATCTTTGCTCCAGGTGTAAATGTCATGGACAAGCAAGCCACAGGATTTGCCCTTTTCACATAAAAATTTGGAAAAATATGTAGCTGTTTTGTATTTTTCAAATTCAGTCCGCCATATTATCATTATTTAAAATGGAAAAACAACAAGATGTGGCTGAGAACTTCAAAAGAGATTTTCGTAAAAAATTGGGTGAGAAACGAAAACGAAAAAACGCAAAACTCTTGAGAATGGGAACTTCAAACTTTTGGTCTGTCTGGCCATTGGATCACGAAACACTTCAGGAAAACACTTAAAACTTTGGCTTCCAGTCACTTTAGACACCAACTGCAAGATTTTTGAAGAAAAAGAAGAAGAAAAAGTGAAAAACCCTTAGCCAAAGTTCCCCGTTCTCCGCAGAATGCCCTTCCCTGAAAAATTGTAACAATGGGTGCGCAAGAGAGGAGAACACTTCACCTAGACAGACGCGAAGATGAGAATGAGGGTCGGAACCGGGTGGGTGAAGGAAGGAAAAAAGAGAAGGAAAGACAAAAAAAAAAGAAGAGAAGGTGATGGGACGGGATGATAAATGCCGTCAGGGCATCTCCAAGGACGTCTTCTCGGCGCGGCGGTAAGGCGACGGCGACGCCGATACGATTCCTTTGGCTTTTTCATCTTGAGGTGAGGTGTGTGTGTGTGTCTGTGAGGGGTGGTTGTGGGGAACGAGTGTGTGGGGTGGGCAGAAGGGAAAGGAAAAGGAAAAGAAAAACAAATCAAGTTTTCTTCACTTCTAGCTTTGATTGGGACAGTGCAGGACAGGACAGAACAGACAGAAATGAAAAGTGAGAACGATTTTTTTATTCTCAATGCTAGTGGAAGACGCGGTGGAATTCGAAAACTTTTAATTGAGCTGGAGGCCGGTCATCTCTCGGGCTCATGAGAAAATCTAGAAATCTAGAAAACATTCCAACAAAATGATGCGGGGGAAGAAGAAGAGAAAAGATGAAATAGAAATGAAATGGAATGTAGAATCTGTTCGTTTTCGTTAGGGAATGTTACATCGGCTTATTGGGCGCGTCTACTAGCTTAACAAGAATATATGCATATCAAGTCGAAGAAATATATCTAGCTATTAGCAAACTAAATGAGAAAACGAAGAAGAACGAAACGATATACATATGTATTGAAATTCAAAAATTTTGAAATTTTTATCGAGATTACATAGATATAGTGTAGAAACTTCTTCTAATCGCTTCCAAACCCCGACAAACCGAACAAAATGGGTTGACAAGTAAGGAAGGGGAAGACTGATGGTTTTGTCGAGGGCTAGACGTCGTTGTGATGTCATGTGAATGGTGAAGAACTAGGGCACGGTGGTTGAATTTGATAGGGAATCGAGACGAAGAACGAGGAAGTTTTGAATTGGATCAATTGTGAAAAAAAACGGCGGAAAGGGAAGAGGGTGTTTAGGGAGGAGCGGGTAATTTGGCCGCTTCATTAGGTATACTAGGCGTGCTTGGTTCATTAGTGCAGTATTTACACTGGAGATAGGGAGTATTGAGAAGAAAAGGCGATAATCGCATTGGAGTTAACGAAAATCCGAGTTTGTGTATAGATTGCTGCTTCTAAGTATCTGAAGATGATGCAAAAACGCTATTATCAAGCATTGCCTCCGTTTTGATGACTATCCTTATTTTTTCAACTTTTCCTGTATTATTTTTTGTGGATCAAACTGAAATAAAAGCTCAAATACAATTGCCTGGTTGTTTCTCGTTCATCTTCACTGTTTTTAGGACTTGTAACCTGAAAAAAACAAAATTTCAAACAGAGGAAAATGAAGAACAAAGAAACTGCTCCCAATTAGCATTTATTTTTCATCAAACGCTCCGTAGCACTCACAAGCAAGATAGGTTATCATTTTCTACTCGATTGTCTTCCTTCTCTTCACCAGTTGTCCCTTTCTCTCTATTTCTCCACTCTCTCATTGGCCGACTAGCGGCAGCAAGCAGAACGGGACACCCATTCTCCTCTCAACATGAGCGCTATTTCGTTTCCTCTCCTTTTCTTTCACCTTCTGCGACTCTTTTTACATTACTCTCTAGCTTTCTGTTCGGGTTGATTTTTATCGCTATGCCAAATTCAATTTCTTCCGATTTCTCGCTTGCATAGCGTTTTTTTTTTGTTTTAACTTTAAAGACTTGTATTTCAGAACCATGGATTTGCGGTTGCAGCTTCTTGCCGGTTGTAAATTCAAACGAAGCAATGCTACGAAATCATTTATAGATACACAGAGGTAAGAAAATTGTTGTGTTATTTTATTGAGTAGAAACACAAAAAATCGATTGCAGAGCTGGAGAACACAGTTTTTTTGCTTCAATTGCCGAGCTGGTCGACAATTCTAAGGATGCAAAGGCAAAGAATGTTAGCATTGATTTTGGTGAGTTATTCAAATCAAAAACTATGTATTGAAAAAACATAATTTCAGTGGTCCAAGACGGTCTTTCAACGCTTGAAATTCTGGACGATGGTGAAGGCATGACGCGCTCTGAAGTCGCCTCAACAATGAACATGGGATACTCTCGAAAAGTCACAGAAATGGAATCTCAAATTGGAAGATATGGTCATGGCCTCAAAGCAGGTGGCATGCGACTCGGGACAGAGCTTTTCCTGCTGACCAAAAAGAATGACACTTATTCGATGTTGTTGCTCTCCAAAAAGTTTCAAGACGAGATGAGCCATGATCAACTTGCAGTACCAATGCCGAGTTTCACATCTGACTTTGCTCCACTGACCCACAATTCGGAAACTCACAGAAACGAGGTGCTGGTCATTGAGAAATACGCACCACTAGGCAGGGAAACGTTCAAATCGCTATTCGCAAAAATCAAAGGACCGTCTGGAACTCTCATTATTATTGATCAGTTGACGTGAGTTTTTTTTTGAAATTTATATTATTCATTTGATACTTTGATATATACATCTTCCATTTTTTTTTTCAGTAGAGATATCGATGGAAACTTTGAGTTCAGTGTAAAAGATAACGATATGGTACTGGAAAATGAAGCAAGAGATCGAGATAAGTATCTACGTGTTTTTCTCTCGGACCTCTACTGGAACTCATCAATGACCATTCGGCTCTGTGGACAAATTGTTTTTCCAATTGTGCTGCCTCAATGGTGGATGTTTCCGAGGAAAAACATCGAACTCAACATGCACTTCCCAGGACAGTGGAAGAAGACTCTTGAAGAACTGACATTAACTGTTGATCAAAGTTAGTTGCTTTTTTGTTGTTGTTATTTTTGTCTTTTTGAAAATTTAAACCTTGAAAATCAATTGTGATACTTCCAGTGAACGAGATCCGTAACGAAATGGCTTCTGAAATCGGAAACATGAACCATATGAAGACAGGAATTGACAAAGCGACAAATAAGCAGCGAAACATGAATGCGATGCGGTTCGAGGAAGCGGAAAAGGAATTGAAAAAAGCGAGACTGAATTTGAAGAACTCCAAAGAGTATAAAACTTCAACTATCAAATTTCACTTTGGTGTTAATGTCAAAAACAGGTGAGTCGAAGAAATAAATTTTGGACGGGAGAAATGTGAAAAGAGAAAAGAAACCTGGTTACAGAGAAAACTGCGGGCTCTATGTCTACATTAACGGACGTCGGATTATGGCTGGATTTAAAGATCCAGTGTTTCTGAAGAAAAAGTGAGTCAAAAAGTCAAGCATATCATTTTTTTTCTTCACGTAAAACTTTGAAAACATTCAGACATAACATCGGTCTCTGCGCAATGGTTCACCTGACGTACCAAACATTATCTCCCAGTGCCGACAAACAATCTTTTGAGAATATGAGGTAAAATAAAAACTAACCAATTTTTTAAACTATCCCAATCAAAACATTCCAGTGACTTCTACATTCTTGTCAAGACCTGCAACAAACTCTTCACCCTTTACTCGGAGCACCTGACAGGAAGAGTCATTCCACAACATCTCAAAACTCAGTTCGATGTCAAGATTGAGAATGTTTTGGATGTCGATAAAGTCTTTACCGAGTTCTGGAAAGCGTACGGATACAAAGATCCGTTTCTGCCGGAATGCGTTCAGGAGACAATCACTAAGAAGCGACTGATCAGTATTCTAACTGAATGCAAATATTGGAGACAATGCCGTGAGTTGAACTTTTTCTTACAACTTGTACATAAGTACAATGAATTTTTATGCACTTTTTTTTTAGAAAAATGCCATCATTTCCGGAGTATCTGGAATGCAATCACCGAGCCGCCACTAATGTTCCATTGCCCCGGTGGACGATGCCCTCAGTACTCGGACACAATTCGTTGGATGACCCTGGAAGAGCCGAAGAATCGAACCAAGGCAAGACAAGGTGGTTTGGAGAGCATTGCAGAAGCGTTGAGACAGCAAGCAGAGCTGTTCGCAAATTGCGCTGCAAATAAGCCATATGCGGAGAAAGAGAAGAAAAAAGAGGAAGAAAAGGAGAAAGAAAAGGCAAAAGACAAAGACTCTAAGGATGCACAGGTTCAAAAACCATCAACATCTGGCACTGCAACAAAACCAAGCAGCTCTAATAGTTCCGCACCTAAAAATATATCGGTCAGTTTTTTTTTCCGTATAATAAAATCAAAAAATCATCGAATTTCAGAAACCTACACTAGTTCCTACAAATGCCAATAGACGTCCTCTTCCAAACCCAACTGCTATCAAAACTTCAACTTCTGCTCCGAGCACTTCGAGTTCTCAGAGCGCACGTCAAACAGCAACGACATCTCAAACTTCTCAAAGAAATGTGCCTTCTCCATCTTCATCTCCAGTTCCCAGTCTGTCTCGTCCATCAACTTCGCGAGCGCCACAAAAAGTGTACCGAGAATCATCGGCGTCAAATGATGAAGGAATGGAACACGACAGAGATGACGAACCTATTCCTCCGCCACCCAAGAAACCGAAGACGGTAAGTTTTTTGGGAAACAGCTTACAGTGATATCTTAAGAACGTCAACAACGTGTAAAATTTCAGACATCCACTCTTGTTTCAATGGGTGCCACCAGAACTCGTCCTCAAGCTGACAAAAACTCTCGCCCAGCAAAAATTGCTGTGAAGACTGCCACTCCAAGCACTTCGACTTCCCGGAGCACAGGTTCAATTGCAACACCGAAATTCTTCGATAGCTTGCGAAGAAATCCGTCTCCAGCTCCTAGTCAGCCTTGTTCATCCTCGTCGCGAGCACCGCGGAAAGCATACCGAGAATCTTCCACGTCGGAGGATGAAATGATGGAAGTCGACAGTGAAGATGCTGCTCCACCGCCAAAAACAATGAAAAATGTGAGTTGTGTCAAAACAAAAACTAATTGATTTTAAAACTATGTTTGTTTACAGAGAACTACTGGCGTTCTCACTTCCTCAAGCACTTCATCCACCTCAAAATCTCGCGGAGGGCCAACTGGCATCAGAAGTTCCCGACAAGACCCATCGTCAACTGGAACTGCTCGTCGAACATCTCCGGTGGCTAGAAGTTCTCAACAAAATCCCTCTTCTACAAGAACTGCTCGTCGGTCGTCTCCAATTGCTAGAAGTTCCCGACAGGATCACTCGTCAACTTCAACTGCTCGACGAAGGTCTCCGGTCGCTAAAAATTCAGGGCAGAACGCCTCGTCATCGAGAACTGCTCATCAGAAATCTACGGTTGCTAGAGGTTCTCAACCGGGAACATCATCCACGAGAACTGCTCGTCTATCGTCTCCGGTTGCCAGCAGTTCCCACTATAACCTCCCGTCCACGTCAACTGCTCGACAAAGGATTTCAGGTGCTGGAAGTTCCCGCCAAGCCCCAACTTACTCTGGAACTGCTACTGCTGCGTCCATGACTTCAAAAAACGCCGGTTCATTTGCGACCTCCTCTTCAACTGTCCGCCAAACACCTTCGGGAATCAAGACTTCCCGTCAAACTAGTACTAGACATGAAGCTGCTGCTCGTGGAACATCTTCAACCACTAGAAGCTACCGCTCCACCAACGATTTGCCTGGCACAAGTTCTTCCTGGTCAAGATCCCGTCAAAGGACAGCTGGTAATTTGCCTTCTACCTCCACTGCATCGGCTTTCGAAGATGTCGACGAAGACGAACCAAGTGTTGAACAAATAAGACGGATAAGAGTAGAAACAGCGATTGACAAACTTCTCAAATACTTGTCCCTGCACAACACTGGTTTTACTGTAGATATGAAACTGCCGACAACTGCCCAACGGCTAAAACATGTTGCTGATCAAATCAGAGCATTTGACCATGAAGAAGAAGAAGACTAACATTATATATTGTTGTTATTTATTGTTTTAAACATTTATTTGTATACTGTATTATGACAGCAATCTTATTTTGAGCATTTTGTTTAAAACTTGTCAGTAACTTGTACACTAAATATTCTTGCGAAGATGGTTGTTCCTAGAAGCAGATTCTTTGTCCTATAAATCAAAGTTTCCTCCCTGTTATGCCAGATAAGAATGATAACAAATTTTTGTTTTTGAATAAACCGGGAAACTGTAAAATTGGTTTGGTTTTACATAATTCAGAAAGATCAAAAACTCAGAGAGAAACTGTGGGATTTTGTGGGAATATGAGATTTGAATGCTCTTAAAGCAGCTATCAACTAGAAAATTTTGGAAAAAACGTTGCTTCAACCACATATCAGGGTTATTTCGCAATCTCAGACAGGTCGTGGAGTCCACCGTTCCGCTCCCCTCCCGCTTTCCTCCCAACACATCACTTCCCTCATCTCGCATTGTTTCCTGTGGGCCCGTGGTGTAGTGGTTAACACGCTTGTCTTGTGCTTCCCAGTTCTTGCAATCTTTGTTACATATGTTCGCCCTTATTCTTTCTGTCCGCCCCTACCCTCTAGTTATCACTGTCCCAGTACCCTATCCGCACAAGACAAGAGAATCCCGGGTTCGATTCCCGGCGGGTCCAAATCTTTTTGCCTTTTTCTTGAGGAAATTCACTTGTTTACAAAGTTAGCGAAAACAGTTAAAATAAGCCAACCATGTTTTCATGTAAATTGTCTCCTTAATTTTAGAGATTTTCGTGGTGATATCGTCATCCCGTTAATTGCGTTTGGCGCACGGAGACCAATATTGCTGTCCGACAAATTGATATAAATCAAACATAGGGGTTCTACAATTTATTTGAGGTAGAAAAATAAAATGGTTGTAGTTTGAGATAGTAGTAAAAATCATAGACTAATAATAATTGTAAGAAAAATATGGAAACCACTAGTAAGAAAAAATGGAAATCAATTGAACGGTAATTAGAGAGAGGGTTCTAATTTCAGCACAGATATACATAGCAAGCATTAAAACAACAATTTTGTACTAAAATAAGTAATGTGTGTTTTTTAATTGTTTCCACTGCCGGTTTCAGGTAGAAATAAAGCAATGGCATTGCTTATGAACTTATGGGAAACAGTCTTCTGGAAACAAATAAATGAAGTGTTTTCCGAGTTTTTCAATTTGGATTGAAGAAAATAATAATAACGAAATTTTCACAAAACAAAATTTGAGTTATGACAACAATTTTCAACTTATGGATGACAGAATCGGCAGTTCGATGCTGCAAAAAGTGCGGAGACCCGATATTGGTTGTTTGGAACTGGCCAGATTGGAACTCGAAAATTTTCTCCATAACTGGAACCTCTTGAAACTGGTCTAGTTTCCGGTTCATCTTCGTCTTCATCGGACAAATTAATTGGCTCAATTACTGGACCAGAAGACATAGCGAGCAGTCGCCGGTTTTGCTGTTCGATTCGAATCCTTCTTTCCGTTTGAGCAAGAGTGACAGCCGGAAGATGTGCCGGATTCGGTTCATCATCCGCTGGAAGAATTGCCTCAGCTGACGCACTTTTCGGTTCCCTTCGAACTGCTCTCCGTCTTCTCGGTTTATCGACAAGTTCATTGTACTCTGCATTTCTCTTGTAAGAATATCCGCTTCGGTAATTCCTTTTCTTGAAACGGTCTTGCCTACGCTCCTCTAGCGTCATCTTACTTTCTTTTACTGTAATTCAAACAACTATGTATAGTTTTGAATAGTAATTTAATTTTGCAATACAAGGTATAAGAACTTACATTTGTTTAGAGCATGATTGTACGCGGCCTGTTTGTTCCTGTTGAAACTGACAACCAGGGAGTTTTGTGTTTTGAATTTTATGTTCTGGACCGCAATCCAGAATGGATGAGAATAATTCGGGTGAGTAGCTTTATAATGAAGCTTATTTTCAAGAAGCTTTACCCCAGTTATACTGGTTACCTAAAAACGAGATTTTGTTGAAAAAAATTTAATTATGTATTATTCATTACTTCGATCGTTTCCTTTTCTCCTAGCTTCAGAACTGTAGGACGTGGCATAGCTTCAATGATTACGCGAGGATCACAAGTAGCAGAATGGAGTTCGTTTTGAAGAGTGAGAGGGTAGACGGAAGAGGTAGTGTCTAAGAAGTTTATTATCCACAAAGCAGTACTCATATTAAAAAAAAAAGAAAAGAGAAATGTAAGAGATAAGAAAAAGAGCAATGGCGAAGAGAGAGGGAGAGAATACATAATGGATAAGAAAAATGGTTGTAGAATGCTCTAGGATTCACTTTCAGCCAGGAACACATCGATTTATCACTTTCTTCAAGAACAGTGGGAGAGTAAATTTAGTGAGGCAAATGAAAAGATAGAACTGTGCAGATGGCTGATTAAGAGCCAGTGGAATTCATAATCCGGTCCCACGGACGCCCTGCGAATAATCAACTGACAATGAATAACACGTTTGTTAAAAGTCTCTGTTTCTTTTCCCTTTTCCCTTTCTTGACTGCCGGCAGCAAATCGATTAGTGCATGTGGGAGCGGGAGGAGGAAAGGATAAGAGAGCAGTGTATGATAAACTTTATTCTTTTTGAATTCCATGGCAACAGAAGAGAGTGGCAGGGTGGGATTAGCTCTTTGTTTCCTAACGAGAAGCTCATAGAAGGAGTCACAAAAAAAGGTGGACAAAATTGAAACCGAATGATGAGTAGGATGAGCGGGAACCTCTTCAGAAGCCGCAAGACCTGCGCCAATCACTCCGGCACTCTAAAATCACAGAATCCGAATTATTGTCTTCAGAAATTGAAGCTACAATACTTTCGGTACCGGGCGGAAATAAAAAAAAAGGCTTTTGATACAGTCGAATGAGCACCCATCTGCGAAAGTCTAAACAGTCAACAAGTGGAGCCGCACTTTATTGAGATTTTGAAGGAGTGCTACACGGATTGAAACACCCAGAAAACTCCATGCCACACAACGCTGGAAGCCCCTATCTCAAAAGGATGCCGCCAAGGAGACCCGATTTCCCCAAACCTTTTCTTAGCGACACTGGAAACGAATAATCAACTGACAATAAATAACAAGTTTGTTAAGAGTCTCTGTTTCTTTTCCCTTTTCCTTTTCTTGACCGCCGGAAGCGAATCGATAAGTGCATGTGGGAGCGGGAGGAGGAAAGGATAAGAGAGCAGTGGATGATAAGCACGCTTTTTCTTGAATTCTATGGCAACGGAAGAAAGCGGCAGGGCGGGATTAGCTTTTTGTTTCACAATGAGATACACATAGAAAGAGTCACAAAATTCAGCGAATCTGCGGCAGGATCGATAAGTGCATGTGGGAGCGGAAAAGAAAGGGAATAAACTAAGGGGAAGGTGGACAAAATTGAAACCGAATGATGATTAGGATGAGCAAGGTAAACTTGCAAAAGTCAGAACCTAAAACAGTTGTAGGAAGGGGGGAATGACTATGGTACAGGGAGAGTGATGTAAATGAGATAATAAGAAATGAGAGAAAGTAGTTGCGGAATAAAGCACGGTAGAAAAAATTAGGTTGGGTTTTTAGGAAAGAGAGAAACTGGGATTTGGAGGAGGACTAAACCACAATGGGAGGTGGGTGTGAAGAGAGGAACCGGAAACATTTTTGTTCTTAAGAATGAAATGTCACGGATATCAGCAATTTCTATCAGATATAAGATTTCATGTTCTCACAGAAATTATGTACGTTGTTTCACACTGGAAAGGAAGGGTAACGTTGCAAATAAGTGAGCAATAGGATTGTGCCATATGATGGGATCTGGGAAGCGGCTTAAATGAAAATGGAGAACCCTGTCCTGCTCTACCTTACGTCGATTGTTATTTTGCTCGGCAGAGAGCCTGAAACGTGCAATGAGAAACGCGGTAAACATAAGCGTGCTACCCATCTAATTAAATGAGGTAAATTAGACAGAATTGGTCAGAGGAAAGGTACACAAAATAACGAATTCATAAATAGGGAAGATAAAAATTCTTTTAAATCATTGTTTCGAAAGCATTTTTTTTTGACGACGCAAGCCCAATAGCTTCAACGCTGTCTTAAAAGCCACATGTTGATTACTGGAAAACCTAATAGATTTTGAGAACGTTGACTTGAGTTTTTACCAAAGAACTTCTTCGTTGGTACTTCACCGGGTCGATTGGTTCGGGGGGGGGGGGGGGAGAAGCCAAATCTTGATGTTCCTCTTCAAGCTTGCGTACTCGGGAGTCAAGAACTGAAAAACTCTGAATTATCCTATTTTTTCCCGAAAAACACACATTCAATCATGACTTTGATGTATTTTGCGAAATGCTCCTTTTGGTATTGCTGAACGGCGGGATTTTACTTTGACCATAGATAAATAAAGAATTCATCCACACTGATTTATTGTTGCCGGCTCGTTTCATCTCGAAAAACAGTTTTCCACCTTCAACTTTCATGTCGATGACTTTGATGACCTAATACTGGTTTTAAATATGAATCTTTGGTGTTGCTGATATTTTCAAACCCACATTGCCAGATTCCATTTGGTTCATTTTGATGGTTCCTAACATGAATACAATGATTTAATATGATAAATGCGATTTATTTTGAAAAGAAACTTCTTACAAAAAAAAACTAAAATGAAAATAAAAAGAAGGTTGCTATGTAACTAAGGATACTCAGTGTGTGCAAGTCATTTGACAGTTCTCAAAGTTTATCAACAAATGACTTCGCGAACTTGATAACATATTCATTTTTGGGTGACTGGGTGGAACGAGTTTTGGGTTCAGAACAACTCTGGGTTGTGATAGTTTTAAAAAGAAGTTATTTAATTCATCTATCACTGCCAGAAAAAAAGTATGATGAAAAAAATTATGACCAGCGTATAAAGTTTGAGCAACCTTTCAAGAAGGCTTTAGCATAGTTAAAATGTCATTGTTTTCGCTGCGTGATGTGCAGGAGTTGGTATTAAACATGGTAAACAATTCAATTAGTATCTTCAAATAGTGATAATTTCAAAAACTTGGTAATTGTTGTATGTTAGTTTTGAAGTTGTTCTTTCGGTTCATTCGATGAATTGGGGATGATAAAGTACAATCTGTAACTAATTTGACACAGTGAAAAACGTATCGCCAGTTGTGATGAAATTGCGTTCCGGGTTTGATGTCTTGGATACCTGTATTATCAGAAATTTGGGTTACGTGATCTGTTAACAATGTGCCTCTTTCAAGGAATTGTAGCTATATTCCATTAACTCATCCACTGCTAGTGTTTTTCCTTTTTCCCTTTTTTTACATTTTCAACAAAAGCTCCCCAGTTTGATTTTCAAATTTTGATCTTTTTCCAAAGTGGAATCATAAATGTGTTGATCTCTATTTTTCAATTAGTCATTCTCGGAAACACACGGAAATCTAGGTAAGTGCAGGTGGCTAATTGGCGGACAATCGGAGATATAATCCGATTTCATGATGCGTTCCATATAGGTTTCCATATACTATAGGACCACTAATCCGTTCAGGTTCTCTTCTCTGTTCCCGGTTGGCTTTCTCGACTGACGGCAACACAGTCGATAAGTGCTCGTGGTTTTTCTTCACGTTTCTCAGCAATTAATGCCAGGGATTCCACACGAAATCAGTAATTTCTACCAAAGATATGGATTTATTTTTGAACAGCCTTTGCACTGTTTCAAACTTGAAAGGGTTCCATTACAAAGTGGTAAACAAAAGGATTGGACCAGATGGTGGGATCTCAGTAGCGGCTTGCACCGTAAGCCGATGATTATTCTATTTGTTGGAGAAGGGAAGCGAGGAAGGTTCAATGGAAGCGAGGTGTAATCAGATGGCAATGATGTCCAGTTAATTAGAGGGAAACAGATATGAGGAGGACAGGTAAAACGCCGGAAGAGCAAAACATTTTGTTCAAACGGTCGGAACCAATTGAACGGAGGAAAAATATGAACAGAAAATCATGATTGCAAAGTTATAAAGCAAAGTCTTCACAGATAATTGTACCAGAAACGTCTATTCTAAGGACGTTTCGCGTGTCTTTCGTTGACTGAAATGAAAAATGTATTCTATAAGGGCTGATGAAAGCACAAAAACGTACATAAAAACTTCCAGTTTTCTTCGCGGTGATTAACATCTTCCATTTGTTGAGATGATGATGGTTCAGGATCAGGATTCGAAACTGAGGTCATTGTTTGGAGAGAAGAAGGACCAGCTTCTTCTATGGGAACAATTGGCTCATAGACCACACCTTGACTAAGCTGTCCATGCCTGCGAAGTTTCATCTTCAAATCTAAATTCAAAATTTTCCAAATACAATTATTGATTTCCAAAAAGCATACACTCCCTCATGACGCTGCGATACTTTGCAAGATTGTCCTTTTTGTATCGCTGAACAGCACTGTTTCTAGTTTTCTTGTATAAAAACGAATAGCTGAGCCACACTGATTCCTTGTTGCCGGTTAGTTGAACCTCAAAAAGCAGTTTTCCACCTTCAGCTTTCATGTCGTTGACTTTTATGCCCTGGAAATAGTTTGTGGGTCAACAACTAGAAACGGGTCAAACTCACAGGGACAGATTCCGTTTGGCTTTGATCTGTGTTCTCTGAAGTATAATGTTTTGATTTGGGAATATAGCAATGAAAACAAGAGTAAAAATTTAACGCAAACTTTCCGATATTTCCTCTTCAACTAAATGTGAACCTTCCTCTTCCTCTTCCTCTTCACTTTTTCTGAGTTTATACTTGACAACTGTAACATTTTCTACTCATTTGCTATCTCTTCATTCTTTTAAACATACGTTTGCGCATAATCCTTCGAAATTTGACTGGATGCTCCTTTTTGTATTGCTGGATCGCACGGTTTCTAGTTTTGCCGTAGAAAAACGAAGAGGCCAGCCACATTATTCCATCATGCCCGGTTTTAGTCATTTTGAAGAGGAGCAATCCGAGTTCAAAATTCATGTCGGTGATTTTGACGCCCTGAGAGGTGTTTTCTATGTATATTCGCAGTTTTGAATAGGCAAACTTACAACGCCAGATTCCATTTGTTTCTTTTCAATTTTTTCTGAAATTAAGAAATGCGATTCAAAAATGTGGAGAAAAAACACAAACTTTCAGACAAGTCTCTTTGACTCAGACTCGGAAGAGGCCATTGATTATCACGTTGTCTCCGCTTATACCTGGCAACTGTAACATGCTCAATTAGTTATATAACTTTCCAAGTGCCCAGACATACGTTCTCGCATTACTCTTTGGTATTTGATGGGATTCTCTCTTTTGTATCGTTGAATTGCACGGTTTCTAATCTTGCAGTGGAAATGGGATTCTCCAAGCCAAATTAATCCATATTCCCCATTCTTCATCATTCGGAAAAGCAGCTCTCCAGCGTCAATTCTCATGTCGATTATTGTGACACCCTAATTGAACTAATTGAACCACTGGATGAAAAAAACTTACAATGCCATTTTCCATTTTGTCTGTCTGATTTTGTGGTTTATGAAAATCGATAAAAATCGATAATTTCGAAAAAGTTAATTGAAAAAAGTCTACGTTGCTTATGAACGCGCAGAATAATAAGTTGGAAGGGCGGAGTTGCGTATTATTCTCAACGTATGACACTACCCCCGTTATTCTCTGACTAATTTTCGAAAATTTGGCTTGCGAGTCACACATGGAGGTTTATTTCATGTGAAAAATACTTTCATATCTGCATTTCCCCTGATTATTCTAAAAATGTGCTCATTGAAGTAATCATTCTCCAGAATTTGCACTTTATTCAGAGGTTTGATTATGAGGGATCGTTGGGATATGAGGAAATATGTACTTGACAAGAATGACAATAAAAATAAGCTGACGACACAACAAATGACAAGATTGATGAAAAACAATGAACAAAACAAGAACAATTCAAACAAGATGGCTGAAGTCCATCGCTGCGTCCCATGTCTCCGAATCAGCTTCAACCGGCTCCTGCTTCACGCACCCCATGCACGTGGACTTCACGACGATTTGGAACGTCAAAAATTGATTTGACGGACCATTGAACGCCGGAAACCCGATGCAGTTGAAACCGCTTTTCGGGTTGATGGCGAACCACGAACTGTGGTTCGCAACTGCTCGACTCTCCTCTTCGCCCTCGTAGCCGTTGAACTCGATGCACGGCCGGTTGTTCCATTTTAGCCACTCCAGTGGCTTCTCCTGGCCTTCTTTCACAACCCGGAAGCTCTGAAATCGTATTGAGTTTAAAATGAATACGTGAGTGACTAAAGCTACCTCCTCTTGCTTCTCCACGACATGACACACCAGGAAATACTGGAGCTCGTCGCACATCGACAAACTACTGAGTCGGATGACAACAGAGCTCGGGTCGCCCGATGACACGGTGTTGAGACCCCCCTCAAATCGAAAGTTGTCATCAAAGCAACTTTCTTTTCTAATTTCGTCTCGAACAAGTCCACGAATCTTGTTGTCGACGATTCGGGTCACTTGAACAACTTCTTCAGGTAGCTTGTTGCTGCAAATTGATATGTGAAAAGGACAAACTAATATCAAACTTACAAGAACTCATAATCGGGAGCGTCCGAAGTGAAGTTGGCGTGGTGAACGCCACGAGAAATGATTTTCTCGACCACCGGCGCCAAGTTTCTGATACCGGCGTAGTCCAGGAGACTCAGCCGATCACCGGACTTCTGGAAGTTCAACGGAGCCCCATTCTTCCAAAAAACTTCAAACAGTGCCAGCTGAAACAAAATAGAAATGAGGAGGGGGGGGGGGTATTAAATAGTGTTATGTTAGTATACATACCTCTCCGATTTCTAGAAGGGTATCAAAAATATGAACTCCCTTTTTTCCGGAAACCATCAGTCGGTCCATTTTGTCAATGACGACGACTTCATCGATCAGACTGATTATTTTCAGCTGTCTCTGTCTTGCTTCCTCTGTTTCCTCTGTCGAAACCTCCCAAAGTTTTGATTCCTTTTCCAGAAGCTGTAATCGGCAAGTTATCGAGTTGGCATACACCGACAAAAACTTACAACATGAATGGCTTTTGGATTCACCGAAAACCACTCATTCAGCTCAACCGCCGTGGGCAATTTTGGTGGAGACAGCGGGTCGTATCTCTTGTACTTCTCCTCGCAAATTTGACTCATTGGAATTTGCGGTGAAGGAGGAAGAGCCGGAGTTTCTGAGGTAGGAAGAACGATGGGTAGAACTTCTGGTAGTGCAAGTGATTTCAGGTCCTCAAGAATGGGAATTGCAAGTCTTCCAACCTGTAATCAAGGGCATAAATTATGAAAATGAAGGAAAAGGAAATTGAACTCACCCTGCGAGTTATGTTGGACCACATTGCCCCGTTCTCCTCCAGTTTCTTCTGATTCGCTCGAATTTCCTCCTAAGTTATTCAATTCCTATACGATAAACAAAAACAGTACACAAACCAATGTAGGCTCTTTTTTATCCTCTTTTTTATTCTCATCCGTGTCATTGTTTCCTGAAGCGGATTTTTCAGGTACATTGTCTTCAGTTCTTCTTCTTCTTTCAGGTTCTTTCCATTGCGTTTCGAAGTCTTTTTGAAGCTCGAGAAAAGGTTCTGCATGACGCGCTTCTAAATCATGGTTGTTGTCGTTCAGCTGCCACTCATAGTTGAAATATTCGTTTTGATGTGCATGGGCAATATTTGTTGGAACTTGACCTTCAGAAACCTGAAAACAAATCTTGCAGCTGAATGTCAAGCAAAAATCAATAAAGAAGACTTACATGCTCTGCTGGTCTCTCAAAATCGTTTGTCAGGACAAGCTGCTGGTTACGGTAGGGATGATTCGCAGGAAGTCCAAAAAATGGATCGACGTGTACATTGGAACTCTCAATTTGCTGAGTTCTAACATCACTGCTATGACCAGTATCCAAGTTATTCCAGGCAGACGCTTTCATTTGTCTGATATCTCCTCTTCCATGCAAATTCTGGGAACTACGAGCAGGAAGACAATCAGGAACTTGAGATCTAACGACCTGTCTGACTTGGTCATATCCAACTGATCGATACTGATGTGTTTGTGAAGGAGGAGATGACGAAGATTGAAATCCGGAGACTTGCTGATCGGAACTCTAAAAACAACGTTTTCTGATTTCTGACAGATTGTTTAGCTGTCTGCAGCGGTCTGCATCACATTTGATGTTTATTTATTTATCACAACACAACATAGAAGCGATACGTAATCTAACAACATTATGCACTTACAAAACTGAGTCTTCTCTTTCCGTTCCCATTTATCACTCCAAATTCATTTTGACTTGCTCTGCGAAAAAAAGGCGAATTTCTTGTCGCCGGATAAGTTTCTGCTCCGTCGTTATCCAAGTTTGCTAATGACTCATGGTACGAGGGAGTTGTTAACAATGAGCTGCTAGATTCTCCACGAGGCATCTGAAAAAATAATAACTTTACCTAACCTGGAATCGTTAAACTACCTGCCAACTCTCAGTAGCCATTTGATGCCCAACTGATATGCTTGGTCTGTTGCTCCCATTTTCATTCGCACTCAATCTCCGATAAAGAAAAGAAATTGGCTGTTGGTTTCTATCTTCGCGATGCCGACCTGGCAAATTCCTATTTTTCAACATGAGCGACGGTGCCTTTGGTTGTACTGGTTCATCTTTAAATTTTTCCGGAAGTTTCTGAAAAATATATCATGCAATTTGCCCTATCGTAGTAAAAAATTGAAATAACTTACCACCAACTTGGATTTCGCTTTGTCGGCTACGGTTGCTGTGAAAAGAGATGTAATGGTTGATAAAGGGTCATCCACCGGTGCATTGGCTTTCTTGGTCAATTTGATTTGAGTCTCGGATGGCCGTTTCCGATTGATATCGGAAGTTGAGACAACGTTCTTCTTGGGCAAGCTGCCCTCTTTTGGTTGTACCTTTTTTGCCGGAGAAAGATTAGATGCCAATGACTCCGAGGGAGAAGAAAGTGATTGTGTGCGGTTGGAAGAACAATTTGGAATATCCACAGGACGAAGGGCATTTGTTGGGGCTTCGTCAGGAATTGAAGCAGTGGTTGATAAAGATGGAGCAGTTTCAAGTACAAAATCTTTCTTCCGCATCCGTTTTGAGGGTGGTATTGTCTTCTTCTTTTTGTCCTTCTGAAAAATGATTGTTATTTTTTTCTATTTTATGTTGCCAACTCCATTTCCAACAGTCAACAGTTTTACCTTGACACTAAGACTACGTTTCTTTTGAACAGTTGAAATTGACGATTGTTTTGAGGTTGATGGTTGAATTGGCGTGTTAGTCAATTGTCCAATATCATTTTGAGTTTTGGAATGATCAACTGGCTCGTCTTCCGGAAAATCCTCATCCGCCGAAAAATCGTCTTCTCCTTCCTTGATTTTCATCTAGAAAAACATTCAAGATTGGTCCAATCAATACATGCATTATTTCAACTAAAGATCTCACTTTTTGAAGCTTTGGGCGATTGGGAAGAGCTGGCGGGTATTCCAAT
Source organism: Caenorhabditis sp. 39 LS-2015 (assembly GCA_900536345.3). Classification (NCBI taxonomy): domain Eukaryota; kingdom Metazoa; phylum Nematoda; class Chromadorea; order Rhabditida; family Rhabditidae; genus Caenorhabditis; species Caenorhabditis waitukubuli. The sequence continues at coordinate 137,644 of LR580505.1, read as the reverse complement.
GAGCATCTCGGGATTCTAAGGATGAGTCTTGGAGCATTCTGTAGTCTTTGGTAACTATCATCCGCCACATCAGTCGAAGGCAGAGATGATGCAGTGTTGCACGGTGTTGGAGTTGGTTCGTGAGTCATCTAAAAGAATGAAACTTTACATTGCCGCAATTTGTTTGATAAAAAAATTACCGAAGGAGAGAAAGATATGTTTTCATTTCCAATAATGGAGTACTGCAAGACTGAAGCTGACGGTGATTGCGGTTCCTCTTTGATCATTCTTGCAAGCTCTGGGTTTTCATTAGTTTCATTGCTGACTTCATGTGATCTTGTCTGTTGGTCGTTTGTAATTTCTTCAAAATGTTGAGTGTAGGCGACAGGATCAATGGGAAAACTTGAGAAACCTGAGAGAAGTTGATTACTGCTTGTTTTTTCCACAGATCTCTCACTCTCAATGCCACTCGTTTCTCCCGCAACTTCGTCTTCTACGCGTCCGTTCTCTGGTGGTGGCAGGTTAAAGTCACCAGGGGCAAATTCATGACAAGTAACAACAGTGTGCTCCTTGCCCAGTCTTGCGAGTTTTTGCCACTCTGTTTCTGTAAAATAGCAAGGTGACACCTTCAATTGCTCATAGAACTCACCCATGCGCCGTAGTACATTGAACACCTCTAAATTGTTCCCTTCCCCCAAATACGTATGTATGAGGCGGTTGTGATACCCATCCGGAAACATGTCGGACACATGCCAACTGCGGCTTTCTCTGTTCTTCCAAACTACTAAAAACTCAATTGTTCCATGATAAAGTCTTATGTCACTGATCATTTGCATCTGTAATATCAGTTTTGGGTATTCGTTTTGTGTCTGAAACATACGTCATTCTCAATGCCCTCCATAACTGATTGTGAGATCGGGTTAATCTTGCTTCGAATTTGGTCGAAATTATTTTTTAACTGAAATGGAGCATTCAAAGGATAAAATCTAGATGGAAGAAAACAAATATCAAAAGTTATTAGCAGAGAAGACACCCTCGTGTTGTGCACTGCCCGAGCATAATCCGTAAGCAGATATGGAAGCGAATAATGCGTGCTTTTGCGCTTTTTCGCCGGTGTTGCTGATTGCCAGGGGACAATAGAGCAGAGGATATGAGATTTGGCTCATAAGGAGACAGGCGACAGCAATTGGAAGCGGATATGTGTGCATGAAATGAGAGGAGGGGCAGGAAGCGTAAGGTTTACTAATGAATGAGTGCAGGGTTTTGGTTGTGAGGGAAAATGAAAAGGTTTTGAGTACACGCTTCGGATTCAAATTGAGAGGTGCAAATGGGAATCGCATTGTATAATGCATGTGAGAAACAAAGCAGGGTACTCGGTAGGTTCTCGAACAACTAATCTTAACCCAAACACTCAGAAATTAGGGTTTTTTGGGCCTCAAAAGATGTTCTATGAAAAATGGTGCGAATTTTCAAAAACAAACAACATGTGTCCCTTGACACTACCCCAAAGGTGCGCAAAGAAAACGACAGATATTTTTGAAGTTGAAAAGGCCTTCAGAACAAGAGAACACGTAACAAATATGCCTAACGTTTTGTTTCTTTTCGAGTACGAGAAGGGGAGGTAAAATTTATCACCAACAGCAGTAATGTTTTTGAGTTTCTGTGGAATGAAAACGAATATGCAAAAGAGGTGATTTGATGAACGAGAAATTAGAAAACAACGCTTTTCTAGTTAAAAAAGAGTTTGAGTTTCAAGATTATAAACATGAGGAATCTCACTTTTTTCTAAAACGTCTCACAATTTCCGCTTCCGTCAAAGAACGAGATAATAAATGAAGAAAAACAAGGCGACGAGCGATAAATCAAACAGTTCATGTTGTCGTATGATGTCAATGGTCCGTTGAAAGAGTGTAATCCCGTTGAGCTGGCCGGCGCACAAAGATACCCCGCTGAGTTGTTGCGCGACAGTACAAGTGTTGCTAATCGATGTGTAATATACACTGCTCGGGTCATATTGCTTCACACGCGACGGGCACGGTTTACCCGTTTTCTCCTGCTCTCCGATGCCAAGGTGACCTAGATATAAACAACTGTCGCCCGAGAAATTAATGTTCTCCGTGATATAAACATATTTGTCCCCAGCAGACACCTCTCGGTTACTAGCAATGCGAAAAACCGTACACTACCCCTACATTAAAAAAATGGTAATTTCTAAGTTGAGAACGGACTATCTGTTTTCCAGTGTTGTCATTTATCTGTTTATCCTAATACCAATACAAATACTAAAAAGCGAAGGGAAAAAGGACAGTTAACTGCAGATTCGGAAATAAACAATGGGCGATTAAAGGGGGAGGGCGACAAAGGATGCATACAATAAGAATTCGAAATGGGGGAAAAATAAGGGAGCAAAGAAGGCGGAAAAGAGGAGACAGGGTTAGTGAGTAATATGTAGAAGGGGACTGTGAGACCATGAGTCTGACAGAAGAAGAGACCACTTGTAAACAATTAAGAGAAAGATACAATTTTGGGGTAGAGATGAGGAGAAATTTAGGGGACTTTTTTTTGTCTCTTTTGAAATCAGTACTTATGAAGTACAGTACCATTTCTTGCTGTAAGGTTTTTGACTTTTTTTCAAAATTGCAAAAGCTCTTCCCACTCTGTTTCCTTTCGAAAGAAAAGCAAAAGTCCTCGACTGACCGTTTTTTCTCCAAACACTTATTAGACGTTGGAACGTTCATCTTAAGCGTGAAAATTCTCAATGAAAATCAATTTTTTCCAAAACCCTATTTTTCGCTAAAAAGGTTGGCGCTGGAGAGATTGGCGGTTCGTACTTTTTGCAAGTGTTCTTTGTGTTCCCCAGGCGGCTCGGAGCAATTTTATGCTGAACATTGACGAGTTACCGGACACACTGATGGACTTTCTCGCGTTTAACTTGATTTTTCACACAAATAAAAAAAAAACGTAAAGTAACATGCGTGAATTTATATACGAATACAAAGTAGAAAAAACACAAGGTACAAAATTGAACTGATAGGTTGAGTTACGATGAGATTGATGACGTTGAGTTGATAAATCGGTTGAGATACAAAAAGAGAGAAAAAAAATGAGACAATTAAAATATATTTTTTTAGCAGTACTTATTGAGTTTCTTCGGGTCCAGTTTTCTGACATCTTCATCCGGTTTCCATTTGATCAGCTCCGCAACAATGGCCCTTCTTCTGAAAGTGGAAAGTGGATGCTTCAATCCTCTTCTGCCAATTTTGATCGAATAGAGTCCGTTTTTCAAGACTATCATGTTGTCTACCATCAATTGGTTGATGATGTCGACCTCTGTGATTCTCGTCGTGAGGGCCATGTCTTTGATTGAGATTCTCGTACAGTTCTTGTGCTGTCTCAAATAGCAGATGATCGATGATCTCCAAAACGATCGGTAGCCAATGATTCCGGCATTGGAAATTGGATGCTCCGGGTGACCAACTCGACGCTCAATTCTGGAAAGCTCGTAGCTCATGTCAATGAGCATGGATCCGTATCCCTTGCGTGAGAACTGCGGGAAAACGGTGATGCAAGACAAATTGTTGTTGTTCGCCGGGTTTTTTTCCTTGGAGAAGTATCCGACCGGTTGATGTCCTTCTTCGTTGTTGAACTCGCACAGCACGTAGAACTTGAATGTTTTCAGGTTGTCATGCACTTGCTTCGATTGAATGAAGCACTTGGCCAGCAAGCATAAACTGGTGCAGTATTTTGGCTCCTTCTTTCCATCAACTTCATAGAACGACATATTGTCTTTGAAATAGATTTGCTTTCCGGGTGGTGTCCATACTTTGCACTGATGGAAATGGACCATCTGATCCGATTCATGATGTGTTGTGTACAAACAATATCGGCAGATAAACAAGAACGCCGCGTAGTTCATCGGCTCGTCATAGTCCGATTTATACATCACAGTGGCATTATATTCAACGCCAACGAAAACGATTCTTTGCCCATTTTCACATGTCTTCATAGGCTCCTTGCCATACGCTTGCTCTTTTGCTTTTTTGTATCTGGAATAAAGAAATCTTAGTAACAGTAACATGTGAAAAATGTCAACTATTACCTTGCAATGTCCTTCTTCAGAGCGACTTTCTTCATTGTAATTTCAGCCCTCCTTTGTTCAGCCTCATGCCTTATCTTGAAAAGGCGGATTTCTTCGGGCGTGTGCTTGGTTCTGATTGGTGGCCAATCGGGAAACATCAATTCAAAATACGGCGGTTGCGAGGAACACGACTGCTGGCAAGTGGAGCTGATTCCACAATATTTCCTGCGCTTCGCTTCCTGCTCTTTTCCTTTCTCGTGCAAATCCACGAGTTCCTCATGAGGCTCGGAAAAGTCAATTTCACCAACAACTTCCTCCTCTTCATCTTCACATTCTTCCTCTTCCTCATCCTCATCTTCGTCCTCTTCTTCGTCATCTTTGGCAGCAGCCGAGCTTTGCCCATTCTTTCGAAGTGCGTTTTCCAACTGCACAGCGAGCGGCACATCTTTTGTTAGTCCATTATCATAGCTGAGCTTTTCAAATAAGTCATCCCGTTGCTTTAACTCCTCGACCAGATCGTCAATTTCATCGAATTCGTAGGGCTTTTTATTCTTCTTTTCATCTCCGGGTTTTTCCGTTTCTTTGAGAAGTTCCGCCATTTGTGCCCCTAGAGCTTCCACGATTAGATCGTCCGCAGATGGTCCATTGTATGGTTCAGGAACGATCTTCTCGATTTTGTTGGTGCGGACGCATTTTTGACAGAACCATGCGGAAACGTGGAACTCGCCAATATACTGTCCCTTCGGGGCACATGCTCCGTGCCAGGCTTTTGTACAGCCTGTACACTCTACGTTCCATGGATCGTCGATGAACTTTTTGCAATTGGCACAATGAATGCACTAAAATAATGAAGCTTCAAATACTTTCTAGAAAAAAACTTTAAATAACTTACACGAGGACATTTCCAATCTGAAATTTTTTGAATCGAGATGATGAATTCCGGCTTGTAACGGAGACAGACTCGAAGATGATCTTTAACACTCATATTTCTGAGACTAAACAGAACTTCCTCTACTTACAATTTGCATGACATGCGGTGCACTCGGTGAGACTTTCATCCTGCGGTCCTTGAACCTTTTGGCAGAAGGTGCACTTTGGCTGAGGTGGCAAGCTGAAAATTCAATGATTTAACACAACGTATTCTTTGAAAGAATTTACCGTGTACTGCGCAGTCGTCTCGGAGATGGCGCTCTTTCCGGAAGCTCTTCAACTTTGTCTTTCTCTTCCTCCTCCTCATCCTCCTCCTCCTCCTCTTCTTCCTCTTTACATTCCTCTTCCTCTTCGTCGTCGGTGTCGTCCTCGTTGTCATAATAGTATTCCTCGTCTTCCAGCTCTTCATCACCCGAAGCATCTGCTTCTTCAGCCGCTTCTTGCTCTTCAGGCTCTTCTCCAGCGTTCTGCCCAGTTTGATCGACTGCAGGCTCAGTTTCTGAAACTTCATGCGGCAAGGCATCAGTTGCTAGTGGAACGACCTTGTTCATAGTGGTCTCCTCGGGTTTTCTTTCTGGTTCAGGAGTTTTATCGGCTGCAGGAGCCTGGGTTGGTACTTCGGGTTCTTTGACAGTTTCAGAGAGCGCTTGAGCCGGTGCTTCAGGTACCATGGCTTCTTCGGGTAATTTTGCGGTTTCAGATGGCCCGTCGACTGGAGCTTCATGTGACACCGTCTTTTCAGGTTTTGTCTTAACCGATTGTTCTGGTAATTGAACCAAATCAGCTGGCGGTTGAACCAGTGCCTCGGAAGGCCCGGCCTTTTCAGTTAACGTTTGGACTGGTGGCTTGGTTGCGACAACCTCTTCACATTGCTTCTGGACGGGATCCTTGGGTAATTTAGCTGCTTCAGATGGCACTGTTTTTTCAGTTTGAGTCTCGATTGGTGGTTCTGGTTGCTCAGCCGAATCAACTGGTGCTTGAACCGGTGTATCTTGAGGCGCAACCTTTTCAACTGGCGTTCCGGGCACCACGGTACTATCAGTTGGCTTCATATTGCTCTCGCCCTCTTGGCTCGACGATTCAAGAGCTTTCGTGACTTCAGATGGTGCATCTATTGCTGCAGTCGGATCACGAGTATTTGTTTCGGTCTCTGCGGCATTGCTTGGTGGCAGAACAAGTTCACTCGGGCCAACTTCCGTCGGCGGGTTCGACTTCTGAAAAATACCTTAATTCACTTCTACATCACAAAAAACATTTATTTTGTTATTTTTTACGCGCTCAACTGACACCGCAACCTTTATATGTGGAGCCTTACCCTTGAACACAAACAAAATACGACCCCCCACGACAAACACTCTTTCTCCATCTTTCTCAGGGATATTCCGCAAGATTCCCATAAAAATTCAAAAGAAAAGTTACCTTTGGGTCGTTGTCGTCTGTTTCCATGTCGTTGCAACTAAGTTTTCTTGAGATTTGAGTGTAGATTCAGTAGGAATACCGCTTTTGGCGGTTTGGGTGACCCAAAAAAAATCCAATAATGTACCAGTGTGTGTGAACACACTCACGCGCAATTGCACACCCTTCGACTTTTTTGGCCAGTTTTCCTTGTCTCGGCCATTTTCTTTTTCAGAAAGAAAATCAGCTTAAATCAACGCATAAAGGACCTGTATTACTTTGTCATTAATGTTTTGGCAAAAATTCTTAGAAGCAAGTCTTGAGGTCGGTACAAGAGACTTTGTAGTTGAAGAAACCTGCAAGCAATTCCTCTGCAATGGTGAAAATCGCATCTGAAAGTTTCGTGTAGATTCAGAACTTGCATAAATAGTATGGTGAGCGCTCTGGCGAACGGCGCGGCGGTAGCCTCACTGGGTTGCAACTGTATGCAGAAGCAGGCGCCCGCATGAGGAACAGGCGCGGGGTGCGAGTTCAACTTCCCTCCCTCTCTCGCTGCTAGTTTATTTCTTTTTGTTCTTCTTAGCTGTTTTCCTTAAAAATTTCGGCAAAAACCAACTCAAATTCACCAGCAAGCAATAAAAAGAGAACAACTGAAAAATCATGGCACAACTTTATTCACATGTTTCCCGTGCATCAAAAAATCAATACCATCCAATATAACAAAAAGAAAGCTTAGCGCGTGTTGTTATACAAGGTGATCACTGATGATTCTCGCGGTTCTCATACTCGGCCAAATCAAATTTCAACACGCTGACGAAGTTTGCCATAGTTGGCCTGACGCGGGTTTCAGAAGACCTGAAAATTAAAAATTTTTTGATTAATGAAAAACAATGAAAAACTAACAATGAAGTAGCAGCCGGCTTATAGTTCATCTGAGACAAGCCGAGAACTTTAATTGGATGAGCCATCGGGTGGCGTTGGTGTGGCGTAAAGCTGGGAGCAGAATCGTTATACATCTTTTTCTGAAAATAAACAAAAAACTTACAGTGTACTCGTAGATAGATCAGGTGCAACTGATAGTTGGCTCTGTTCTTCGACCGACACTAAGTTCTTCATGATCTAGGTGGAAAAGTTGTCTCGAGGCGCTGAATTTCAAAAAAAAATGAATTCAAAGTTGCGAAAGTTGGAGTAGGAAAACAAAACTTGAAGACGAAAAAACCCAGTACGAAAAACGGTCCCCAGTATAGAGCGAAGAGAATACGCACCTGATACACCAAGTCGTCTCAAACATGTCAGGTGGTGTTCCTCACGTTCACACTTACCGTACTTAATTGCTCTACTCATTGTAAACGTCACGACTAGGTCTGTGCACATGTCAAGATCGGCATTAATATGGAGAAATATTGCAGATATTTCTCTGAGTGTGAAGATGGGGTCATTTGAACGAAGAATATATTGGTGAGCAGGACGAATGGTCCAATCGAATCTGCAATAAAAATTACAGAGTTTTAGAACTAGCAGATGCTCCTCAACGGAAATATGTTGGAGTTATTAAATTTACCAAGTTTTCGCTATAACCCTTTAATTGGGCACTACGTCCAATTTTTTTCTGTCAACGCAAAAAAAGTCAATTCAGCAGTTGTTCAGCAACTGCATGTCTTCTAGCATTCCTACTGGTACCGTCCTTATCCCCTCTTGCTTCCAATCCCACTTATTTTTCCGTAAAGTCAAAGTAGAACGCATCGAAGTGTTATTTTCATTGTTCATTGTCTATCAGTAGTGTAGATATCTACTCTTCAGGTTTGCTTTCAACTCCAAAAACATCAACATTGCTTTGTCACAAGGTGCTTTCAGATGTCCTGTAACCATGTATATTGGAACCCCAGTTGAGACTTGATATGTTTTATAAGTTTATGACAACTCCGACACAAATTATTATAACCGGTACTGAGGAATCAGTCTTTTGTTCCCAAGCGGCTAATATCCTTCTAATCATTATGCGGTGTTACTCTGAACCGTTTTTCTTGTGAACCGTTTTTCTGGACGCTAATGTTCTAGACAACCCTATTAATCCAGTTTGACCAAAAATCCTTGAAGATTCGCAGACTTCTCCTCATCCTGAAAACTTACCATGCCATTATCTCTAATCTTTGTCACTTCCCCTCTGCTAGTCAGCACATAAAACCTGCCCGTTCCCCACGGTATCCTTATCAAATAGTCCCTATAGGAAACAACCCAAAAGCATTCCTTCACCAATACCTACCCCTATGGAACAAAATAGCAAAATTTTTTCCTAAAAAACTGTCAGGTGAGGCGTTTGCGGCGCGCCTTTGCTCTAGTCATCCCCGTTTAGTCCCCATCCTACTTGACCACCATGGCTACTAATGGTCATAAAGGTCATTTTATGTTTATATTGTCATTTTCCCCTACCCTCTCATGCTGTTAATGTCTCACCTTTGTTCCATTTAAATTGACAAATAAATAAATAAAAATAAATAATCAAATGTAACTATCGACAGCTCTCATGTTATCAATTTTGAAAAGCATTTGAGTTATGATTTTTACGTTAACATTTTTGGCACCCACAAATGCTCGCAAATTTTTTGATCCCCATAAAAATCCTACCCGTTCCATCCGCTTTTATTCGCTTCTATTGCTTCTTCCCTGTGAGGTTCTCTTTCTCTTTCTCGCTTCCTGTCCTCACTTCTCCGTTGCATCGTCCCTGGTGTTTCCTCTTCGTCTTTCTCTTCAGGTGGCAAACTCGGCGTAATGTCCGCAGCTATGGTACTTTCTACGCAAACACTTCGACGAGAAAGTGCACAGCACTTCTCTGCTTGCCCTCTATGCTTTGTGTGCTATCTCGCGCAGCGATGCTGGGTTTTTGAGGACTTGGATGTTTTTCATTAATTTTTGGTCTCAACTGGTGAGATTTTTGTTTTAGGATAGGCAGAGTTGAAGACAAATGGTTTTAATCTGTAAAAAATCATTAATGCTTCGATTAGAGCCAAACTGAATTGAAGAATTAACAAAGGACAATGCTCTGAAGTCAAAATCTGGAAGCATGAACTCTATGGAATATTCTGAGACAAGTTGTGAACAGTAACATAAGAATTGGCAATTAAATATAATTATGTTAGTGAATCGGGTTCTTGAACGATAGGAATCTCAACAAAACACATAGAACTACCAATACAAACTATTTACATCCAAACAAATTGCCACAAAAGTCATTGATAGCCAATTGAAAAAAATTGCCAAGGAAACATTGCGTAAGTTCACAAACTTAGAAAATAAGAAGCCGGAGGAAGAAGATCCAAAGGAATGTCAGCTCGAAAAAGATCGGAGACTAGATGTCACACTATTATATCATTACCAAAATGGAACCCGGTGACATGAAGAAAAACGGGACTGAAAAAGGAAAAGCACAGTGGTGATTATTAAAAAACAAATTGAAACAGTCGAAGGTTTAGCTTGCGACATGATAGATTGAATAAAACTGAGAATTTCGGACTGGCGGGTGTACAATTGTAACTATGAGGGTGAAGGTGAAAAGAACAAATAATAATTAATAGCGAGAATTGTTAGCAAAAAATGTATTGAACAGCTTGGTCAATCACCCAGTTATTGCAACTGAGAACGGCAATTGCCTCCGTCTGAAATGAAATTTTTTAAATATGAACCAAATATGAATGCACTCACATCCCGGACGCCCATTTCCACGAGACGGGCGACTTTTCTTGTATACTCCGGATCGACTACCTGGCTAGACCCAGCAAACGTCACTGTCCAAAAAGTTGCCGTGGCCTGAAAATTCATAACTGTTCAGAGAAGATCCCTCAACTCCTGCTGGATTTTTAAATTTATTAAGCCGCAAATTCAAAAAACATAATTTCCGTAACACTATAGTAAACACGTGTCTGATATACCAATTAGCGCATTGTGGCATGGGAATAACAGCGACGAGTACGATTTGATTTGAGAATCGTAAGATAAGAGTGTTGGCGTGGAATCTCAAAAAATACTTTGTGGATATGGGGATCGCTTTTCTTTCTTTCTCTCTTTTTTGCTTTGGATATTGTTTTCCCACTATCAGATCCTCGATTTCGTTTCGCAAATAACAACTCACCTTGAACATTGTCTGGTTGTCCAGATACTGCCTCGCAACAACGGCGTCTTGCGGATCGGTCGGTTCCGGCGCGCAAAGCATGGCCTGGATGGAGAGAAGAACGGTCCTCAGGGTCAGGCTCGCAGCCCTAAAAATAGAAACTTCGTATTTCTATAAGCTATTGTGTCCTTCACGCACCACTTGTCCTTGAGAATGTCGAGGCAAATGGCTCCGGTCTGAGAGCTGATGTTCGGGTGCCAGATTTTCGTGATGAACTTGGCCTGCAACATTTGAACTTGAACTTGCACTTTTCTCTGCACGTTTTCTTTTTAATACCTTCGGCGGTTGGAAGGGATATTGGTCCGGGATCTGGATATGGATCTCAAACTTTCCTCCGGCGTACGGCGTGTCGTCCGGTCCTTGGATGCTCCCCTGAATTATGAACCATTTTGTATTTCACTTTCTTTTTGAAATTCTTGAAATCCCCTTTACCCGATCATGCCATTACTACGAAATGACCTTTGCGCGAGCCTCGTGGCCAACCAGGGTAATCATAGAGCTGTTCTGTTTTATGTGCGGGTACACCTCTTATTTTCCGCTCTCTCAGTAGTGCTCTGTTCTGGTTAATCCAGCTGCCATTTGGCGTGGCGGGTAATGCGTTCAGACCCCACAGACACGGCTTTCTTTCTCGGCTCTCCGTCTTTTTCGACTACGAATTTTCGTAAAACCAACACGCCCCATCTGTTCATTTGATTGGATTTGGTCAGAATCTTAAAAGACAAAGTGCCAGGAGAGTACTGTGTTCATTTTATAGTTTTTCAAAGGACAGTTTGTCTGATTTTGTTCTAAAATAGCTGGAGAGTAGTGTTTCATAGATTTTTAGCAGGGATTGGTCTTTTGAAGAGCTAGTCTAGCAATTTTTAATGCAGGCTTGCTTTTTTTTACATCTTCACTCTCATATTTTGCTAAGGACGTATTTCTGTCATTCCATAGTTGAGGAAGGATCACAGATCCTCGATCTTCTAATCGCGGCGCCACAGGCGTGTTCTCGGTGCTTGCAAGTTGACGAACATGTGTTTTTTCTAAACCAAAGTTTCAACTCATCATAACTGCCAAAAAATCGCAATTTCTATTATGAAATTGTTCTTTTTGCCATTCAGAAACTTTCTATCCGAAGATATTTGTAAAACATCGGGAGAAGATTGCGGTTTTCTGAGGTTTTGTTAGTGCAAAAAATACGCTCTCAAAAAATTGTGTTGCATGAGCGCTCCACTGTACTGTCTTGCGATTGGAAGGCGCAGTGAAGGGATATATTGATTTGGTCGAGTGATCTGTCCCGCTGCCGTTCTTCTCAGCCGTTTAGCCTGGTTTTTTAGGATTTTGATTATTTCATTGCTACTTTGTTGAGAACAGTCACAATATTGCGCGTTTTCACCTTCCTGGTGGCTCCTTTCAAAATCAAAGTTTTTTCGTTACTATTCTTCCCTCACCCTCGTTTTTTCAAATTGAACATTTTTAAGAAAGTCATAGAATTACTCTATCCACACCGCATGCATAATGAGACATAAAACCACTTGCTGATTGCCCAAGCGGCAACGCACGCCATATCGATTTTCCAATTGGCGCGTTTCAAAGAGCCCACGGCCTTCTATGGTATAAGCTTTATTTTAACTTTAAGAAACATTGAAAAAGAACTGACTTTGATGTTAAGCAGATCGTTGTCGGCCATCTCAATATGGATCCCGGCTTCGGTAATGTCTCCGGCCGTCGCCACCTCTCGGCACTCCTTTTGAATGCGTTGCATCGCAATGTTCGACATATTACCTGGAAAATGTCAGACTGAAATCATCTCGAAGAATTGGAGTAGATTTTAGAATCTAACTCAGAAAAACGGAAGAAAAGTCGGGAGGAATGACTGGCTCCATGTATGTTAAGTCAGCATGTGGAGGTGAATCGGTAGGCTAAACTAAGCGAGTTCGCGCGGAGCGTCGTTGAGTTGTCGTTCCCTCTTGCTTTCGCGTTATGTTTCGATGGTACTGGTGGCGGAAAAGCATTGAACTTGCTTAAAACTACTTTTTTCCGTTGTATTTGAACATAAGCGATCTAAGTTTGATAAAATCTCAAACCCAATTCCGTTTTTAGGCTTTTTTTCCGCTCTCGGGGCAATATGGCAGTTTTCGAAGTTGTTTGAAAATGACCTTCTTTGACTTTGATTTTAATTTTTCGTCCATCGATTTTCCAAACTCCTCCTAGCGTTTCTAATGTTTCTTATCAAAGTCTTCTCATCTTTCAGAAACATGTCGAGCTACGACAAGGATCTTGCGGAGGCACGTTCAATGTATGCGGTTGACGAGCTCAATCAGGAGCACAAGGTGATCCTGGTGAGTAATTTTTCAAGTCGGGGATAAAATTTGGAAACCCTTTCCTTATTAAGTGATCGTTTGACACAAATAACCAAAATTTGCAGGTTAGCTTCAATGGACCCCAAGAGACGCCGTACGAAGGAGGAGATTTCATGGTTGAAATCTCGTTTGGAAGCGAGTATCCGGTGTCTCAGCCGACCGCCGTCTTCAGAACCCGCATCTGGTCTCCGTCGGTCGATCCCAGAACCCTGGAAATGCGCTACGAGTCATCGCCGTGAGTTTTTATTTAAAAAATTTCTAAAGATTTTTTCAAAAAAATCTTAATTTCAGGCACAACGTGACCGCCGCCATCGAGCACATTGAGGCTCTCTTCTACAGTGATCTTAACGAGAAATCTGGTGTGAGTTTCAAAAATATTTGTTTCTTTTGAAAGTCATACAAAAACAACATTCAGGAGACGGCCCGCTTCTGGACCAAACGGTTCGCTGGAAACCGCGAGGAGCAGGACCTCATCATGCTCGGCAAGCTTGACCATCTTGTTGAGATTGGTTTTCCGGAGGTAAATAGTCTAAAAAAAGGGTTCAAATACCAATCTCCCGTTTTCCAGGACCGCGCTCTGTTGGCTCTGTCGGCCCACGACTTCAACGTCCAGGACGCTATCGAGGACATGTGCGACAACATTGTTGAGGAGACCGAAGAGCCGTGGCGTCCGTCGGCGCCGATTGCGCACGGAGAAGCGGGACCGTCGGGATTGCAGGAGAATGAGGATGATGATGATGACGAGGACGAGTCGCAGGAGCCGGAGCCGCAGCCGGAGCTTGGAACTGGAGCCGGACCATCAAACGCGTAAATGTCATGCATTGCTCTAGTCGTTCTCTAATCATTTTCTCTCTCCACTTCTCGGTCATCACCATTCCATATTTATTCTTCTTTTGCTTTCCCCGTTTTATTAACATTAACTTCCACAAAAGCCGTGTACAGTATTCGCGCTCTTGAAACTTTCGCATAACACTTCCCAACCATCGACGATCTACACCAAAATACCATAATTTTTGCCATTGCCTAAACTTGATCATTCTTTTATATTTCTGCCCATCCACATTGCTGAATAAATTACTTTTGATGTGAGTCAAAATAATGTTGTATTCGGATTCAGGATAATTGGAAAAATATGTATGTAAAACATAACTGATACAAGTCTAAAGGACACGAAATCTAATATGACATTTGGGTGAATTGGAAACGGGAAATGAGAAAAGGGGAATGAGAAAATGAAAATTAAATGTCGAGCCGACCAGCTCAATGTGCAAACGTCAAACGCCTAGTCATCTAAGCACATTTCCAATAGCATACGGATAAAATCCGTCTCTAAAAGGTCCAGAGTCTTCGTCCCGTCGTTTGCATGAAGGAGATGAGTGACAGAAGCGTGAAGACAAGGCTGGAAGTTTCTGGACAATGCTACATAGAGAATGTGTCGAAGGGAGTCTCCAGGTACATCGGATGCTCGATGGATCTCCACACGACTGTTCATAAACTGCTGAAGGAACTCTTCTTCAAACGGGGTCTCGGTTACGCAGATATTGGCGTTGATCACTTGCTTTCGGAATTTTGGAAGGGTTTCGAACTCTGAAAAGCGAATGGTTTCAGCGGATAGATTCTGTTGGGATTGGAACCCACCTTCTTTAGTGAACTCTTTGTCTTTCTCAGCGAGCAGTTTCTGCACGTAAACCCTCATTCCGTTGAGAACCCTTGCACAATGCGTTGCAGTAGCCGGACCACCTTTGAAGTCAAAAGCAAACACTTTGTTGAGCCTTGTTCCATTGTCTTCTTCTTCTGAAAAAAACAAATGTTCAGCGGTTATATTGTTCAACAGAAATGGTAGATGTCATTGTTTATCGGGCTTACCATCAGTTTCAATATGAATCTCGTTCAAAAACGCCTCTTGAATCTTTCTCATCTCCTCATACTTCTTCCGCTCTTCCTGTTCATACTCTTCCTTAAACTTCTTCTGTCGCGCCCGCTCTTTGGCTTGTTGCTCTTCGATCTTCTTTCGATTCACTTCGTCCGTCTCTTTTCTGATTTTCAGCTCATTTGCAGCTTCTTCTGCTCTTATTTTTTTGAGTTTCACATTCTCAGCAATCAACTGGTCGAGGTAAGCATCTTCATCTTCCGACTGCTCCTTTAACTTTGGTTTTGGGGCTTTTTCTAACTTTTTTGCTTTAGTTGTTATTGATTTCTTCTTATTGGCGCCAGGTTTTACTGTCGTCTTCAGTTTCTGTTCTGGTTGAGATCCAACAGAAGAGTAGCAGGAACTTGAGGATGGTGATGCAATCATGATCTCAGACTCTTTGAAATCCTCCGCTGCATCTTCAAAATGCGGAAGGTCATCTTCCTCAGCTACAGATCCAGATTGCGATGGTTCGACAGATTTTTCATTGAGTACTTCTTCTGGTTTTGCGACAATTCCAGTTTTGACCTCCAGCGATGGAGCAAATATGATATCCGAGTATGTTTTCTTCTTGACATCCAAAGTTTCACAGTTTTCTTCAAAGTTTTTTGGATTTGTTCCTTGATAGTTCATATTGTAGCGTTTAGAATAGGCGGTATCATTTTTTTTAGAGTGATAGTTTTTTGGAGCAACATCATTTGTCGTTTTCTTTGGAGTCCAAGTCCAGGAATCGGGCACCCTCCATGGATTTTTATTCTGCATCCAGTTTTGTTGATATGCGCTGAAGGTATTCTTCTTATGATTGTAGCCATGAGACACTTTTTGAGCATATGACGGAATTGGTTTTGCTTCTGTTCCAGCAACTCGTTGTTCTGATTCCGAAATGGTTTGTTGGTAGGGTCGGTTGGTAGCTTCCAATTTGTTCACAACTTTAGATGAACATGTACTGAGCTCATTGGTGTTTGGTTTTCCGGATTCCAATTGCAACTGGCTCTTTATCTTTACGATGTTCTCCTTGGCAGTAACACTTACGACATCAGCTTGGATGATGGAAACATTTTGAACTGCGGCTTCAACATCTTGCTGCTGAGAATGCTGACCAAAATTCGTATTGTCGGCCTCACTTTCTGATCCGTTTTCTTGGTTAGGTTCACTAGAGTTAACAACTGCAGAGACACCTTCCGTCTCATTCAATTGCACTGGTTCATTTTGCACGTGCTTTTCTTCTTCAGCAACTGCCAATTCTGTTTCATTTTCTTGTTCCAAGTTGTTTTCTTGTTGTTGTTCGATCTTCGGATCAACATCATTTCTGTTATTCAAGATAACTGGATCACACTCCACGAATTCCGGTTGAGTTTGTTGTGGCAGCTGGCACGTGGAAACAACATTGTTGTAGTTTGCAGATGATGTCCTAAATTTTAGGTTTTCAAAATGTTAGTTAACATTGAAGACGTACATTTGACAATTCATTTGAGTATCAACAGGTGGTATGTAGTTTGGTGGAGGTTGAGAGTAGAATGTTTGGTTTCCAGTTGAGTAGAATGTAGTACCATTTGATGAGACCCCTCTGAAAATGCTACAGGTTTTTAAAAAAGTAAAACTACGCTCACTGTTGCATGGGTTGCTGATACGGGACTTGGTATGACATTGGCGGAGGATAGTGAACCAGGGTTTGATCATTTGAAAGATGAGAGTGATATGGAACGGGTGCAGGCTGATATTGAGGTGCCTGAAACCAATATCAAATGTTTATTTATTCTGTGTTCTTCTCAAAAAACTGACAATGGTTTGGGGAGCATATTGTGGAACATTCGGGACAAAACCTTGTCCTTGTTGTGGATACGGTTGTAAGGGAAGATTCTGAAAACAAAACAAAACCTTTTTTAGTTCTATGCCAACAGAGATAGATTCTAGTAAAAACATGATTTTGTACGTTATCATGAACGGAAAACAAAATGAGATGCGGCGTGGTGTGGCTAATTTTTTTTTTATTTAAGAGCGACTGACCAGATACCTAGATCCAAAACAAAACTCACATTAGCCATTGAAGATGGCATCATTGAAGTTGGTTGTGGATACATTTCGAAATTTCCCATTGGCTGCGGAAGTGGTGGGCCAGGTCCATTTTGATGTCGAGTGAACGCCTGGAACAAGAATTTTAACTCTCAAATCACATTGCAACTGTTACCAAGTTGTAGAAATTCTTATTGAGAAATGCCTCCACTTCAAACACCCACATGGCGGTTTTCTCTGTTTGTTCTACATATGACAAGTAGAACTTTCGGGTTTCGGTGTTTGTGAGGTCAAGATCTTCGAGTCCTCTGGTGACTTTGAGAAACATGTCCACTCTCTGGTTCCGAATGGACTGCGCATATTTGATTTCTTGCTGTTCGTTCATGATGTGTTCATTTGGGAAGTGTTCAATTTTTCTGCAAGTAAGAATTCGAGTTTGAGTGGTGACTTGAAATATAACAAGGAAGAGGAAAAGTGAGAAAAGACAAAATCAGAAGAGTGGTTGCAGAGCGTGAATGTGAGCGGTTTGCTGTAGAGTGTTAGTATCAAGTATCAGATTTCCAAACCGAAATTCTGAAATAAACAAATTGCAAACTCAAGTCAATGCAAAACTATTCTTGCATATGGAACTCGGAACGCATAACTTGCAGAAGATTCGGGCGTTCTAATTTGGCCGTCTTAGAGATGTTGGGGGAGACCTCCCTGCATGCATGCTGTGATTGAGGCGTAAATATCTAATTGGCAGGTAGAAAGAACAAGTAGAACCAAAGCAAGAAAAGGGACTAGAGAAAGAGAGAAGCAGGTAGGGAAAGATGTGAAATATTGTAGTTATGTTAGGGCTTGGCATAATCAAATTTATCGGGAAACATTGGGTTGCAAATTCTTGGCTCTCAGAATGCGGAAAAAGTATTGATAGAAAGGTAACTTTTGGTTGAGGCTGAGAAAGAGAAGGAAGGCAAAAAAAATTGCAGAGACGTATTCCGCTTTGCTTGACTTTGTACTTTTGCATTGAGAAAATGTGGTTTCTGACTTTGAGGTTATCAACGAGAAAGTTCAAAACTAATACATATGTATGAAACCGAAAAAGTTGTGAAATAAGAAAAAAAAACGTTGAAATCAAGGTTGAAAAAGGGGTGACATCCAGTGAAAACCAGATGATATGACGTCCGTGGGAAAGTCCTTCTACCTCCGCACACTCTGCGTTTTCACCTGTCCAGGTCCAGTAATATAAACAACTATATAGATTTCGTAACGTATTTTCCAGCTCGGCCTACTATATAAAACTGAAATTTTTCAGTGAAAGAGCCAGACGCTAATAGGAGAAACTAATGAGGGGAAGAAACGGAACACGGATTGCTTCTATCACATCTATATTTTCCCTAGATGATAAGAACGCGCATTCTTGTGAACAAGTTGATTACATGCTTCCTTCTTCTCTAAGCCTACTTTTTGAAGTATTTAGAGAACACTTGCATTCATATTTTCAGCTTAAACTGAGCAACAAACTTTTTGGTGCTGGGGGAATGTTTGATTGAAGTCACTTTATCTTTCCACTGTTGTTATAAGCAGTGGTGATGGTTCCTTCAAAACAATGTAGCCTATAGTCAGAAAAATTAAAATATCATCAAGAAAACCCCAATTTGGGGGAGGGAAATACTTGCTAACCATGGTGATAAGTACCGCCGATAGCTTGAGAACGAAGGATTTGTTGATAGATACCCAATGAACCTCAGGTGCTGGTTCGAATCCGGATGTTTTTTCTTTGCCGCGTGGATCTTATCTTACAACTTTCAAACCAAAAGAATGAAGCAAAAAGGAGCACTTGAGCATAAACACACAATCAGCAGAAATGACAGTAGTATATATTAAACTTTATTAAAGTACATGAACATTGAATTACAATATGAATGGAAATGAAAATAAAAATGAAAATGATGAAGTAAAAGACATTGAATTTGGAAATCAAAAAATAGAGAAAACAAGAACAGCCAAAAGTGACAAAAAACAAAATCTTTCGAAACAGTCTGCACCATGACTACACTGTATTCTGCAACGTTGGCATGCAACCGCGCTCTACTGTGTTATTTGTCGATTGGCTCTTGTGTCCGGATAACAGACGCGTGGTCCCGTCAGTCTCCCTCCTATCTCCTTTGCTCTCTGAAGTGTTTTCCTTCTGTTCAGTGCTTTTTAGAAATCCTTTTGTTGCTGCAAAAAGTACGTTTTCATTTTTTTCATAGTATCCAAGTTTAATTTCCCTAATTTCAGCTATGACATCCTACAACAAGTTCCTTGATCAGCCACTGGACAAGTTTATCGAACATCAGAATACATCGTGGTTAGCGAGAAGCATGACGAACACTACTCAACATGCTACTACAGCCGCCACTAAGAAAAATTACGTCGATGCTCCTCTGAGCGACTACATACGCGATCACGAGAAGACGATGTTCAGGAACATGTCTCTGGGAAGTTCATACCAAGTGACTAATGGATATCAACGCTACCAGGAGAGCCGCTCTGGTCGTTTATTGCTGCAGATCTCAAATCTACCCAAACTAGCCACTGCAGATGACCTCCGTCTTATTTTCGCAAATTTCGACGTCAAAACTATTATCATCTTCTGCAACGAAAACGGAGAACCACTGGGTTTCGCGAATGTCCATTTGCAAGTCAATGATTCGGAACGGTTCCAGCGTCAATTAACTGGGATTCGACTTCATGGCCAGGTTTGGTGTTATGATATAATTTCCTTACGTAAAATCAATAATCATTCCAGGTACTCGCGATCAAGTGTATTGAAAAGAAGCCGAACGTGTTCAAGGCAGTGTGCTCTAGACATGCTCACCACAAAGTTTGGAAGGAAAACGCAAACGGCGACTTTTCTATCAAGAAGAAAAAATACACAGAAATCCTCGCAAGACGTCTCGGCAGACTCAAGCTATAGCTATATCTTGAGCATTTTTATATGATCTACATATCTGTGAATTCCGAATTTTGATTTCCATATTTGATTTGTAAATGCACCATTTCTGGCATTCGGTAAAACTGTACGTTTCAAGAGTTTTATTAGCGTATAAATATATCAGAAAAACCCAGATTATTAGAACAGAAAATTATGAATGAAGATGAACGGTGTCACAGTTGAACTGAAAAAAAAAACATTTGACATTTACTACACACAAACGGCTGACGAAATAAATATAAAACCAAAATGAACACATTTAAATGATGTCTTCCGTCGCCTTTTCTTGTACCTTCTCCTGAGCTTCATCGGTTGTCACCTCCAGTGTTTGCTTGAGCTGCGTGTTTTCCTCAAACAGCTTTGCATTCTCTTCTCTACTCGTCTTCAAATCTTTCCGCGACTCTTGGTAGATATAGTCCGCAAAGCGCTTCAACTTCCTGGCCCTCTCCTGTCCTGCCAATGCCGTCTCCACATCGACAAGGCGAGCGTGGTACTGCTTCTCCAGCTGCTTAAAATCCTAAATTCTTTGTGTTTTTATAGCTATTTAAATTCTAATTTTCAACTGACCATCTCCATCTTTTTTTTTGAATTTGCTTCCTTTTTTGCACGCCCCTCTAGATCATTGACCTTGTCAGTTAGTTCCTTTACTTTTTTGTTCTTCTCCTTGATGAGGTCATTGGTAAAGAGTGTGTCCGCATTATAAGTTTTCTTCAAGGCATGGTGCGACTTCTGAAGCTCAGCAAGCTGCTGCTGAGCAAGAGCCAACGCTCTCCCTTGGTTTTCCTAAAAATCGCAGAAAAACATAGGCTTAGTTGTTCATTTGATGATTCACGTATGCCGCCAATGGGACCATCTGCGGTGGTGGGAACGGGAACATTGTGGACAGTGGAGGCTGGAAGAAAAGACAACTTTGTTTGACAAATAGAGTGAAAAGCAATCAACGATCAGTATAAGGTTAGAATCGCGCAAAATTCTTAGCAATTAAACGAGGAACAGATTGCCTTTTAGTAAGAAAATCTCTTGTAAGCCTAACTTGAAAGTCCAAAAAAGTTAACTATACTGAAACTGTGCAGACAGTATTGATCGATAAAAACACTGAGAAGAGAGAAAAAGAAGAAAGCGAAAAGGAAGCGCATTTTGGCCTGACCAACGAGACGTTTTTATGAGGCCGATGATTTGGTTAGATGTGCATGCAGAATGTTGGCCTGCATAGAACTGCAAGGTGGTACTGTATGGCTCGTTGTATCACGGCCTGGCGCAATGTAGAGCGGCATGGTTTCGTGCGATAGAGCGCGAAGGGTAAACTCAAATTTATAAAAAAAGACGAGCGTATTGAAATCAGCAGATTTCTTGGTTGAGTTGGAACTAAAAAAAGGTCTTTTCAATTGCTGGTTAAAATTTTCTATTCAGGAATCGACAATTTCCATCTAACACTAAAACCCATTTTTGTTCGTGTCCTTCAGCACCGATCCATTTGGGGCGGAGTCAATTGTAACATTTTCATTGCTGCAGCCAGTTACCGTCTAGGCAAACATTTTTAGCATGATACGGTACAAAGTATACTGTATTTGTTGCATAAACCACTCGCAAACCATATGCGGGAATGCAATTTGGGCGGTCTTGTTTGTTTTCTAACCCGATATTGACTCTTCAATAGTTTACAGTGCGCTGACAATTGGTTCATTGTTTATTGGTCAAAAAATCGGGGTTTTGTATCACTGTTTTTATCCAAATCTACGTAGTATCTCTTTGGTTTGCGTTCACATATTAAAGGCGCATGCCTCTTTGCCGCTGGGTTCACTGCTAAAAAAAGGAGAAGAAGTGGGAGAGAAACGAGAGAAACAGAGCACAAATCGTCATTGATACACTATTTTCTATACAAACTTCTTGAAATTGGCAGCTCATGTCAAATTTTATCTGCTCTAGTGAATAACTGCTTTGTTTGGTTTTTCATTCACGTAAAGATTTTAGTTTTTCGTTTGTTTTGCTGAAAAAACGACAAAATATCCATTCAAGTCGTCGTCATTTATTTTCTACTTGTTTCACATCTTAAAGGCGCATGCATCTTTTCTGTCGCTCTTTTCCTTTTCGCAACGAGACCCGGTAGCAAAAAGGAGGCATGTGCCTTTAATATGTAGCAGCAAAAAATGCAATGAACGACGATTTTAATCGTGGTTTTGTGTCGAAGCCGGTTTTTTTCCAGATTAAATGAAAACTATTAGAAGTATAAAGAATAATAATGACAATGGAACTGTTTTCTTTTTTTTCTCAAAGCTGGTGATTGAGGGAAACTGATAATTCCAATTCTTTCTTCTCGAGACCTGAGAGCAAAAGGGAGACATGCGCCTTAAATATGTAATGCGAATGGAAGGTTCGATACGACAATTCTGATAGAAATTTTAAGACAAAATCGGATTTTTTTGAGTTGAAAATGCTGAACAAAGTGCCAACGGATGGTAACAGACACTTCCAAGTGGAAATTGCAATCACGCCTAAAATTTGCACATGGTTTGATGCCAAATGCCGAATGAAATGTGCCGTACAGTCTTTTTAAAGTATTTGCTCAAGCTGGTGACTGGGTACAGAAACATGATACAATTTACTCTATTCTGGATGGATTTGCCTTGAATTAGCACAGAAAACCGGATTACTAACACAAAAAAGTGGCTTATCCAATTTACAAACCGATTCCTTCTTAAATTAACTGAACCGGTTAGAAGAATTACTCAGCGTCACTGCTAATGATCTCAAAAGAAAAATAAGCGTTTGCGACTACAAACAGGAAATATTCTCCATTTGTTCACCGGCACAGATTGTTCATTTTCATTTTCTCTTGCTGTCAAACTTTTCGCTTTACTTTGCCCACTTTCCGGGATTTGTTCGTGTTGTGGAACAGTCACTCCCACTTTTCCATGTTGTTTTGTTTACACACGAAAGTGCACATTTGTTTGTTGGTTCGTTCGCTCGAATTCTTCGTAAGCACATTCAGTTTTCAAGGTTCTACGCCAGGAAAATTGCAACATTCACTTGTCCAAGTCAGGATTTGCTTCTTGTTTTTCGATTTTTCTTTCAAATCCTGTTTCTCTTAGAAAACGTACGCGGGTCGACTATCGCTCATAGGGAACAGGAGAAAAAGAAAGAACGTCGATAAAGACGCAGCATGCGAAAGACTGAATCGCGTGAGAGAAGAGAGAGTACGCTTGTTTGAAAGACGCAGAACATTGGCATGCCGTCGCATCAGCGTTGGGCTGTCTCCGTTTCTACTTGGTATCTAAATTTTTGTGTCAGTAAAGGTATCACTTTTGTCTTTGCACCTTGAACTTTATTTTTCAGCATGAGGCAATTATTTTGAGTCGATTGCTCTATAAAATTGTTTTTTCCCTCTTTCTAAAGCCTTTTTTTTAATTGTTCCGTAATTTTCGCTTGTTTCCACTACATACTCGAATGTTATCTTTGTTTACAGAATTCCTCACAACTATGCTTCCGTCAGTTGACAAAGACAAAAACAATCAGTCATCGGATGGATCAAAATCAAGATTAACTTCTCCGGTAGCAAAGAAAAGAAAGAAGAGCAAATCGGAAACAGAATCAGCGAAAGAAACGCTAAAAATAATGCAAAGAGCGCCAGGACCTGTTGGATCATTCGTTCCATCTGAGGTTAGTGAAGATTGTGAACATTTTCAACAAAAAAACACAAATGAAACATTTCCAGGAGCCCGATATAATTGCAAGTCAAAGTTTCATAGAATACGGAGCTGCCGATCAAGAAGAAAAAAAGTTTCTTTTGAAAAAATCGGCCAGAGTTATGCGAAAATATAACGAAGAAGAACGCTTCCGTCAAATGCACATGTGGGTGGCATTATCATGGAAACGCGACAAAGTGTTAAATCAAAATTGGAATTATCGAGCAAATTTCACACTGCAAAATGGAGTTTCTTTACAAACAATCTATCAATTGATTGGTCAGCGAGTCTCCTTACTTAGAACACCAGAAATGGAGGGAAAGAAAGGAAAAAGAAAATCGAAAAAAGGAAAAAAGAGAATCTCGGAAAATTGGGAGAAATTCGTGTCTCCAGAGTGAGTTTTCCCCACGATAAATTGAGATTTTAAAAAAACGCTTCATTTTTTGTTCAGCTGGTTAGCGGAATACGCCGACAATCAGCAATACCATGCGCCTGAAACCAGAATCATGATAACCCGCAACATCACCTTTAACGAGAAGGATATTGTTCCGGTGCTTACCGATGTTCAGTCGGAAACCGTCGAAAATCTTCACATTCCTGACTCTTTGACTTATGAGTATCGAGATGTAAACCAAGTGGCCGCTGGAGAGGATGATTTGAAGAAAGCAGTGGAAATGGCGATGGAGGAACAGAACTTGGTAAGTTGTATTCATGAGTTACCTGAGTTTTGCTTCTCAGAGAAAACACTGACAGTTATAGTGGAGAATGTAGAATTTTAGAAATTACAGTAAAACTTTCAATTTAGTTGAGAACTTTATTCTAGTATTTGCAAAAGACAATTTTCTTTACCCGTTCTTTTCAAATGCCAGAATTAGCGTAGCTTTTTCCGTCTCCAACCTACTTGGATAGGAGTTTCTAGTCATTCGACATAGCAAAATTCTTCCAGATTTCGTATACAGTCCAGTGAGAAAAACAGCCTAGTAAAACTGAATTCTTTACAGATCCGTTGCAATTGTCGTGTGGGAGAGGATGATATGTGCTATTGCTTCAGAAACGAGAAATGTCCATGCTACGTAACAAACAGAGCAATGCTACAATTGCAGCAGTCCAATATAGAGGCGAACGTCAATCCTCGTGATCGAGTGCCGACCGAATTTGTGAGTTTGCGACGAGATAAAAAAATCTGTCCAAAACAATGTTTTCTACTAAAACCAGCTGACAAAAAGAGCTTTTTTTAACAAAAACTTTCTTCTATTCTTTCAAACAACAGCAAAATCTGAATTTACCAACTCTTGCAGTCGACACTCAATCCAATTATCTTCAACCAAGTCGAGAACCCATTCTACGAGTTTGTCGGTTTTGCGTGTTCAGAATTGTGCTCTTGCAAAGGACAATGCACCAACAATGCTCTTTACATTGCCCAAAATCACCGAATTCCGTTGGAAGTCTACCGGGCGGACTTGGATTTGGGATTCAGTCTTCGATCACCGGCAATTATCCCAGTTGGCACTCCGTTCCTCGAATTCGTCGGCGAAATCAGCGATGAGGACTACATGACGGAAGAGAGCGACGACTACATCTACAAGTTGACAGATCCGGAGGATAAAAAGTGGACTAGCTTCGTATTGAAGCATAAAACATGGACGGCGCCGTATGCAAAACTGCTGAGAAAGCTGTCGACGAAGACTTTCCACTGTAACCCCAAGTATTATGGAAATGCTGCCAGGACGGTGCTCCACTCGTGCATTGCAAATACCGACATTGTTCGGATCTATCAGAAAAGCCTGTCACCAGCACATGCGAGACTCGTCATGGTGTCGCTGGAAGATATCCACCCTGGCACGCCGGTATGTGGTTTTTTGAATTAATTATACATATTTTAAACCTGAAATTTAACTTTAGATCACGTTGGACTACGGAAAGGAGTACATTGACACACAGCTCACTGGGATTTGCAAATGCGGCACATTCGCTTGCCACAATGGAAAGCACCATAAGGAGTTCTCGGCTCTCAGCCCTTTCCAGGTATTGTTCGTTTATTTTTTATATTCAGAAGCAACTCATTGAGAAAAAATCTGAGCGCCAGTACTTTTAGTAAAATTTTTGTTATGAACCAGTTCAAACAACTACTTTTTGTTTTTCCGCCACAAAAAACCGTTGAAGCATCAGATTCTCTGCTGAGCACAGTTTTTCCAGATCAGTTGCTGCCTTATGGCTCTGTTCAATCACAGCCGCAAGATCTTCCACGAAACTGTTCCACTGCAAGCCAAAAAGCACAAAGAAGCAGTTAAGAAGATTGTCGACAATAAGTTGAAGCAAATCCGAGTCATCGAAGCAACGAATAATCAAGAAAACGGCTCGCAATGATGTAGTTTATTTGTATAATTGTTTCAGATTAGAACAGAACAGTTCAATTTTTTCTTATTTATAGTTTTTTACATGTTGAATATTTCATGTCTCCCACTGATTGACCTCATGTTTCGTACAAAACTTTCAGCGTGTAACGCTACCTCACTCGCCGCCTCATGCATATCTATTTTTTTTGAATAAATACAAACTTGTTGACTGTGAGAAAAATACAATAAAGCCTTGCAAAACACAGAAGAAAACCGTCAATTCTGATCTTCAGCATCCTGGAAGTTTAAGAAGCACAATGCTTCTTACCAAAGTGTTTTTCAATTATTCTTAATTTCCATCACATTCCCATACCCAGAAAGTATGACACAGCTAATTCAAAAGTCGTATTGTTTCCCCCAAAAAACAACCATACCATAAAATCTTCCTCTGCATCATCTCCCAAACGAAAATGCCGAACGAAAACCCCATTCCTTCCTTGCATTTAATGTGTCGTGCTCGTTTCGTTTTGTTCATTTTTGCCTTTCGCCGCCACCAACCATTCACATATTTTTTTTTCTTTTCTCCCCATTCCATACCATTTTCGGCATTCTATTTCTTCTCACTTGCTGTTTTCATAATGCACGTGTTCTTAGACGGTTCAAAATGTGTCTTTGCTTGTTTTTTTATTCATTTCGATTTTCATAATCACAGCTTTGGACTATTCGGTTAATTTTTCTCAATTTTGATACAGAGAGTGACGATCATGTCATGTGTTCCGTTCCACTTTTGAAATGCCAACTGTTTCGGGTTGCATATATTCCAATGCCCCGCCCCTTTGCCTACTCGGGTTCAGGTGTCATTCTTGCTCTTTCTCGTTTCAGAATTTGCGGTTTTCCACCTTTCTTTCTCTCATTTTTATTCCCATTTTTACATAGAACATCCAATCTCCCACTAACTCGAGATGTTTGAGAAGATTGGTGCCGCCGTCGCCATCTTCTTGGTTACTGTTGGCTGTGGCAGTATTCCACTTTTGGTGAGAAAAAAACTCACTAACCCTAATGCTTTTCCGGTCTTTTACAGCTCAAGAGCTGTGCAAAATCAGAGGTTTTCCATGTCATAACAAAGCTCATGATGGATTTCTCCGCTGGAGTGTTCCTCTACATGTTCTTCCACACCATGTCAGACAGTTGGTAAGTTGACAAAGAATTTATCACCATATTCGATTGATTTCAGGGCACTGGCTACTGCTCTCAAAGAGAAATACGACTTTGACATGCCGATAATCCTCATATGCTCCTTCTTCGTGGGATCGGCCATTATGCGCATTGTTCATGCCGGAGCGGGACACGGCCATAGTTCAAGTGATTGTGAGACGGTTAATGAAGACCCTGTTGATGCCGTTGAGGTTACCGCTTTCATTCCAAATGATGCATCCGAATTGGCTCCCGAGAAGTCGGAGTTTTCCTCAACTCCCGCCACAGTCTCTATTCTGGAAGGCAGCTCGAACAGAAATGATTTTAAGAAAACTGAATTTCCATTCTGTAGTTTCAAAGTGTACCTCGTCCTGATTTCCGTGCACAGTTTCCTTGAGGGACTGCCGATCGGAGTTAAGGTAGGCCAACTACACGTTATCTTCATATGCGATGCACTTTCACTTTCAGGAATGCGACGCCTGGGCTGTGATTGTTCCCATGTGCATGCACAAGGCTTCCGAGGCTTTGAGCATTGGATTTCTGAGCAACAACTCGGTAAACTTTCAAAACTTTGTAAAATTAGACTCACATTCTTGCAGGGCCGCGTTCTCAAAGCAATGCTTGCTTATACCTTTGCTACCCCAATGGGAATCGCTGTCGGATTTGCGCTGACAACCATGGAGTCGAACTTCTACGCCGACGTGGCACTTCTCATCGTCCACGGTGTGTCAAATGGGGCCATCAGTTTCATTCTCTTTGTCGAGGTGTGTTTATCGGTTTTGGCAGCTGAAAAACCAAATACTTAGTTGCTGGCACCTCATGAGAACGAGAGCTTGCGTCAAAGCATGAAAAGCATTGCGAGCAGCTTCCTCGGATTGACCGTTGCCATTTGCGCCCTGATCTTCACACCGGTGGCGGACCATTGCCACTCGCACGGAGGACACGGACACAGTCACAAGTAGTCTAATAACAAACATTCCCCCTTTTCCATATCTGACTTATTGTAATGTGCCCTGGTTCCTTCCTAATTTCTTTTCCTCAATTGTCACTGCCAAGACTTTGTAAAAATTGTCTTCCCCTGTTTATCGGACACTCCACATTCTAAAAATTTCTCGCGGCTTTTATCAAAAGTCTATCCGCTATCCGCCCGCACAAAACGGTTTTCAATTGAATTATAAAGTTTTCTGACTGTACTGTTACACAATTTTGCAGACAAATTGTTTTTTTACGGATTGGAAATGGTTTTGAGGATAAAAAGAGCCGGAGACGAGGGAATTTCACATTTTTTTTTGAAGATTGGCAGTGTGGGTCGAGCGGATTGTAAACTGACTTACAGGTATCAGGCATTGAGACTCTAACATGATCAAGATGTTAAAATCCTTGACGCTGGGAGAAGAAAAGTTCCTCGCAGCTGCTAGCATTCTTTCAACCAACATTGCATCCGCATTCTTCACCATTTTCGTGAGTTGAGCAACAATTTCCTTCCAGAATTGTCCATCTCAGGTCATCCAAAAGGCCAAGGAGAAATGGGCGTCCGCTGCAATGGCTGTTGCAAATTGCACAACCGTGGGGATATTCTTTGTGATCATCTTCATGCTCCAACTCCCAGAAATCCCGTACATGAGTTTCAAACATCTCTTCAAACAAATAAATTCTTGGTTATTTCAGTCCAGCCGAGGCGATTCTCCGTGAAAAGTACGATTTCAAGTCGCCAGTTCCAATCGGCTCGTTTTTCGTCATTGTCGGCTTGATTTTAGTCGGCGTTTTTGAAGTTTTCACCAAGGTAGGCTTCTGGAATGAGAAAAATAATTCTCATAATCAAATGAATAAAATGTGGTTTTAAGATTTACGCCGGAGACCACATGCCAATTCATGGACACTCGCATACTCATGAAATGAAGGAAATTGCCAGGTAACTCTTACAGATTCTGTTCTAATTTTTGAAGCTTATGGAAGATTTTAGTGTCTCCGTTGTTGAAAATGGCATCTGCTCGGAAGAGACTTTTGCCCCGGAAATGCCGTCACTGTACAAATACATCATGTTCGCCTTGTTCATGTCGCTTCATTCGTTGACCGAAGGTATTCCACTCGGGTACAAGGTGCGTTTTTAGAATTTACATAGAGATTTGGCTCTGGAGGTTAGGACAAAAATGTTTTCAAACAGCTTTGCCTTCTTTTTCCTAACGACGTCAAGTTTCAGAAGACTACCGACGAGCTACACGCTTATTTCCTGCCACTTCTTGCTCACAAAATCTTGGAAGCCGCTAGTGTTGCTTTTGCTGGAATCCGCGAACAAAACGTGCTTGCTTCATGCTCTTAAAACAAAAAAATCCAATGAATTTTTAGAAATATGCTCTACTTGGAAGCTTTGTTCATGCCTCCATGACCCCCCTTGGAACTGCAATCGGATACTTGCTTGGAGCCATGGATTCCTCATTCTCCGCCGATTTGACTATAATTTTTCTTATGAGCATTTCGACTGCCGTGATGATTTACATCACTTTTGTCGAGGTACGCAGAGTTTTTCAATGATTTTTTTAAAATGAAATACTTACATTGAAGGTTCTTGCCCCTGAGATGAGAAACACTGCTATTCCGGATTGGGCCAAAGTGTTTTGCATTTTTATTGGATTCATCATCACCGGTACCATTGCTACCTTTATTCATGCTTTGGAAGGGTAGAACTTGATCTTCCCGTGTTTTGGTTTTGAAAGCTGGCCAGTACTATTTTCATAGTACAAACTTTGTAATCTCTCGGTAGATTAGAAGAAAAGCTATAATTAATCAATGATTATAGTATTCTTTTTAAATCATTTCAAGTTAACTGTGTTTTGTCTTGCTATTTTTCAATAAAAAACTAATCCAAAAACTGTTTCAAAATCAATAAGTCAGTCCATGTCCAGTCTTTCCAGTTATCTCTCACCTTTGTGGCTTCATATTTTGCCTAATTGATTGAAAACGGTGACTGTGAATCAGGAAGACAATGTTGTCAATGCTTCGAACGCGCTACAAATTGATATAGCCATTTAAATAACCCAGTAGCCGGCGAAAAAAGAGTACAGGTACATAGAGAGCGCAGACACAGGTACATGTCATGTAATTGATTTTCGCCGGTAGGAAAAGAACGTTTTTTATTTTTTAGTGCGTGATTTTTTAAATGGAATTCGTTATAAAAACACAAAGAAGATTACATAATAGAGTAGAATGCAAATTCAAGATCAATAAATTGTACAATGAGCGTAAGCAATGATTTCTAAGAATAAGAGGTAGTGAAGTGAACAATTTGAGTGTAAGAAGGGAATATAATAGAGTGACTATAAAAACATATTTGTGACAACAGAAAAACACAAGTAGAAACATTATACTGGAATGGTATGCATTGGCGATATGATTGAACAACATTTTGATATTATGCGAATGAAAATTTTGGTCAACTTGCTACTTATTGAGTTCAAGAGGCTGCAAAGAAGAATCAGGAACGTTATTGGACTGTTCCACAAGGTTAAACTTGTTAAGATAATTATTATACATAGCTTGATCAGGGGTACGGAGGTATTCTTGAGAAGATGTTGGGTAGTAGGAATTAGAAGTGTATGGCTCAGTAGCCGAAGCAGTTGAAGTGGATTGTCCGAAACGAGGATTATAACTTGGGAAGTGGGAGTTGACCGTTTCAAACTTAGAGGAAGGGACCGGCCTAGGGGCAACCGAGGACATGTCAAGATAGTCGGATGGAAGTGGGGTATTATCAGAATTGAGGACTGGGGACAAGGGAGGATCGAAAACATAGTTGAAATCATATTGAACAGATCTAACAGGAGAAGAAGTGGTTGGGTAGATAGGTGCAGTGTTGTCAAAGGAATAATTTGGGTAGGAGAATGAGGAATAGTTGTGGCGAGCTGGGGAACTATTCGGGGCAAGGGGATGGATAGCGCTGGAGGACTCTCGGGTCTGGGTTGGCGGTAATTCAAATTCTGTTGAGAAAGGAGCAAACACATCTGACGCATTTGGCCAGGATGTATGGAACACGTCAAATCCAAAGTTGGACTCGGGCGCCGGAGCGAAATCAAGAGCAGAGGAAGAGTCACTGAACGAGGGATGCACTGAGGACTGATCAATTGGAGTATCAGTGTTATGTGTGGTTTGGGAAACAGGTTGGCTGGACTCAGTGGAAGGGTCATTTTTCTTTGGGAAAGGAACGAAAAATTGGACGTTGCGCAAAACGGTCATTTTTTTCTTCTTGCGAGACGGTTGGATTCTATTGCCATAAATGCGGTTGACTGGCTTGCGGGTGCGTTTCGTTGTGATCGGAGCGTAGGCTTCTGTGAGTAGAACTTTGCCAGTGGCAATAGGTTCATTTGCAGAGTTGTTGCATCTTTCCAGTAGGGAACTAAAGCCGGAGTCGGAGTGTTGATTGGACTTGGACGAGGATGAAGAGACGTTTGAGTTCTGCTGGATGTTGTCGCTGGTATCTGACTCAGCTTCTAACAGTGGCATCTCTGTAATACAGCGGGTGTCAAAGTTTGTCCCAAAGGAAATTGAGAGCTTACCTTCAGAATATTCCTCAATCTGAGAATGGTTGTCAATGTCTTCTTCTTTATCTTCATCTGCCTTTTGCTCTGTGTCGAGTTCTTCAGTTGCTTCCTTTTCAATCGTCTCCTCTGCCGTTTCTTCACCATCTTTGAACCATGGAAGCTGTTTCAGGTAGCGTACCTCTCCATTAAGTGCTCCTTCAAAGATATCTCTATCAAACGGCTCGTCAAAATGTGGTTCGTTTCTACGCGCAAACCACGGTTCACGAATAACAGTGTCTTTGAAATCAAAGAGACTTGGCGCGTCGGGTTCCATTTCAAGTCCGTTCTTGACTAGTGTCTGCAAAGTTGTTGGTATTACTTTAGAATGGAACTCTTAGGGTTAAAATTACCGTTTGGTAATGAAGAAGCATTTTTTCCAAGTGATCGATGTATTTGACGGCAAGACGCGCTATTTTGGATTGTCCAGCTTTTCCAGGTAGGCAACGCAAAAATGGAATCCTTCTGTGAAATATATTTGAAACAAGGTAAGTGATAGATGCTAAAACTCACTTCTCGACTGCTTCACTGTGATATTTCCAACAATTGTCTTTCCTTCGAAAGCTATTCTCTTCACCCATTATATTAATAAGACCTAGCTTGGATTTCAATTTTCTTTGGCAAAGCAATTTTTCCTATGACTTCAACTAGGAAGTCAAAAGATGTGGCATCTTACTCCAGGATCTGCCCGAGCTACGCCTTTTCTGCCATATCCGATTACAAACCGTAACTTGCAAGCAACAGATGGTCGATTGCGAATCAGTATGTTTATATTTTTCGCGCTAGCGGATGAAGACGCCGACAACTTCTTCGATAGGGAAGATGGTGCCGGCTGGTGCGAGTCCATAGAAGAGTTGTAAATCATATCGGCAAGTTGGCAGGATTGCGCGCTCTTTGGGCACGTTAGAGTGACGAAGCTGATCGGGAAGATCCAATGGATTGGACAAGTTAGAGGAACGAAGCATAACGTGTAGAACTTGAAAATTTGAAAAATATACATTCGGGTACTTTACAGTAATTGTGTTAGAAGATCTAATTAGAGCATCTTATGCAGGTCCAGTTCCCGAAGAACTGCTCTGAATGCCAATCACTTTTAAATGAAATGACAGTTCAAAAAAAATTGACAGAAACAAATATCGAGCATGTGGATGTATGAAACATCACGCGTCATTTCATTTGCACTGGATGATAAGATAAGAGCGGAAGGAAGGAAATTGACATCTGCTAGTGGCGACGGAGTTTGGTCGACATTGACGGGTGAAGAAATTGAGAAAAGGAATGCTCAAACAGAGAAAAAAATGGATGAAGCTTCAGTTGAAACTGGAATCTTCCGTTTTCCAATTCAATCATCATAGCTGCTTGCATCTTTTGATTGGAATCTTATGCCGGCTCAACGGTCCAATACTCGTGACATTTTCTTCCTATTTTCTACAGAATGCTGACTTTATTGCGGTTTCTTGCAATGTGTGATGCCATGCGTCCATCTTCCTACGATTGATTCCCCTGATTGACATCCAAGTGGAAAGGACATTGTATAAAAGCACCGAGACATGGAGAACTTTTATCAGATGCTTTTTTTGCAACTTTTCCTATGTACATTCTACATTTTCAGAGTATGTCTCTCTTCTGGAAAATCGCAGCCGTTTTGGCTGTTAGCATTGTTTTTCTTCAACTATCCGATGCTAGACACACCCATCTAAAACATGTCAAGAAATCAGGAGGTGGTGAGAACTACTTCAGATGCCGCGGAGTTTTCCCGGACAAGAAAGTGAGAGCAAAGGTGGGTGATGGAATGTTTTAATTGAAGTAGTATCAAATCAAAAATATTAAGAACAGTAGCAATTTGTACAACGACGACGTGCTTGTCTACGGACAAATCACATGCAAAAATATGCCACTTGTTGGAGGATGCGCTCGTCTGCTTTCCGATGAGTACAACGATCGAGCAATCGACATTGCCGGAACTGATAGCATTGGACAGTACCGTCTGACAACTGCTGTCGGATGGGTGTTCACCCAGAAGATTTGGTTTGTGGTCTATCATCAATGCGATTTGGATCACATTGCTCCGATGAAAAACTGTGCTGTTCCATACTTCAAGACTCAGATTAAGATTGACGTCAACAACAACACCAAGGTTAATGTTGACATGGACCTTCACACCATGGAGGCTTATACTAATACTTTCTGTTTGTAATTCAACTTTTGTGTAGACAAGCCGCTGGCTTGATTAATTCTTAATTAATTTTTGCGTAAACCTTCGAAATAAATTACATTTCATTCCCAATATCAAGTGCAATCGCTGGCGTCCAAAGTATTACTTAATGATGCATTTTTTGACGTAAGCTGATTGTTTTCAATAGATGTATTCTCCAGCGAATCGCCGCAGAAATAAGACTGTGAACGAGACCGCATTAAATTTGCAAAATCAAGTGACTGAAACACAGTTTTCCACTAAACGTTTCTGAACACCACTTCATGCAGTGCCACCGAAATGTTTTTATAATTTATCAGATCTCAACGTTCACTTTCTATGTTTTAATGTTTCAAATTTGATCCATTTCACATGACGATGCACTTTGAAGTTGACGATTTGTTGCCGGATTTTTCCTTTTTGCGATCTCCTTTCGTGTTTGTTTGGGGAATCGTTTTTTGAAGATGAATCCAATCATAGAAGCACGGCTGAAACCTTGACTGGATCAGAAGCAAACTATTTTACAAGATAAATCTTACCGTAGTCGGTTGATGTGTCTCACGGCATTGCTTGCACCTCTCCGAGCAGCCACAGACCATGTTGCCTCTAAACGGTTCTGAATGATTCGATTAACAACTGATGAAACGTGTCTGATATGATCAACAGGTTATTCATATGTAAATTGGAAAGAAAACACACATTCGACGTGGGTTTTCCTTTTTTTTTGAATGATGACGCAAGTTATACAATGACCAGGGGAACAGTGAGGATTGCGACGGAGACAGAATGTTTTGTAGGGAGAAGAAGCATGATTTTGATGAACGGCTAAAAATTCTGTTTGTTTTTGGTAAGTATAATGCCTTCAGGTCAAGAAATCGCCTTTGAACTAACCAACTAGACTATTCCAAACTGCGTTTTATTGGGGACAGGCTTGAAAAAGCACTCAACACTGATCTTTCGACTAATTTTTGCCTCACAGACAGTTTATTTGTTGCTTCTACAGTTTCTGACTGGAAGCATATTTGTTTTCCCTGCAAAATCCTTGCTGAATAGTATTTTGTGTCAAGATTATTTTTCAAAGTTAACTAACAATGGTAACTCATTAAAGCTGAATAAAACTCAAATAGGTTAAAGAATGGCTTCTGGTGAACAAATTCCCAAATCGCTGTCTCTTCGCCGTCTGATGCAAACAACAACAAGAATGATTAATACGGTTCATTATTGGTTCATAAGTTTATAATTATCAGTTTTCCACGGTTTATTTTTGTTGTCTTTGAAAAATTCTTCGCGTTTTGTATAAATAATGTATTCTTCTCAAAAAATCTCCTTTTTTTTCTTGTACATTGTCGTGACGTAGACACGATTAGTCTGAAGATGAGTCACCGCGACATACAATAGAACCTGAATTCATTTTTTTTAGAAGATACTAATTTTTGCGCTAGTATTTATAAGGTTTAGTTCACAAAACACGCAAAAAACGTTCCAAAACAAATAATGAGTAGTTTGTCAGTGGCAGGTCACGAGTCTGCGTCTCTTCTGCTGCGCACTCTCTGTATTATAATTAGGCGGATGCGCACAAGGTCATCTGTTGCTACTGTCTCCCAAGACTTCTTCTGGTCATTCTTTCCCTTTTCGTCTCGCAGATGCGGTGACTCCCATAACTCTCTCTTTTTTTGAGGGTTAAGGTGATTTGATTTTTCTGATGTTTATTCAAAACGTATATTTCTGATTCATGTTATTCTTCTCGGTTATTAATGGTCTGCAAAGGTAAGAATTGTTTTAAAAACGAACAGTATTATAAATAGGCGGATTTTTCTCTTTTCTTCGCCGTGAGTAATTATGTTGCTGTGTAACTACCTTGTTGGGTAATTGTTGTCTGTCCACTTTTATGAGGGGTCGGATGGGTTATTAATTTTGACAGGATGTCAAGGGTTCTGATGTCTATGTACGGTTTTCTTTTGTGTCTTCTAATTAAGGTTGCCATGCCCTTTTTTCTTCCAGGTCAATGGATCTCTGTTCCGATCTATCGAGTTTTTTGATATGAAAGGGTTTTTTGAGGAAGTAAGTTCAACAGTTTCTCTGTCACGATGGTCGAGATCAATGTGAATTTTCTCGAGTTTTTGG
This sequence comes from Caenorhabditis sp. 39 LS-2015, assembly GCA_900536345.3. NCBI lineage: Eukaryota > Metazoa > Nematoda > Chromadorea > Rhabditida > Rhabditidae > Caenorhabditis > Caenorhabditis waitukubuli. The sequence goes on along the minus strand of LR580505.1, from coordinate 101,772 downwards.
ACCGATACGTCAGACGCTGGCGCTCCATCTCAACCACCGCAGTCAACCGACGGCTGAGGAAGTTCCCGACTCCGCTCATGTCTTTCCATCACAGGCAAGGGGTGTGGGAAGGGACTTCACAACTGCTGGATACCACGTATGTTTTATTTTTTAGTGCTTTTTTATGATTTATATATTTTTAGGATTGATGATCCGTTTTTCCATACTGGGGATCAGGTGTGGACAACTGTGAAGGACCACTTCTTTGCTACGTATTGTATTGAGCTGGTTCCGGGAGAACCCCTTTTTGGTCTTGGAGACCTCGGGATTTTCCCGGCCAGGGTCCTCCGGTTCCAGTTCAATACTGGTGTAGTTAGCCCTCCGGTCACGATTCCTGAGCATGTCGAGATGATCGAGCCGGACTCCAGTGGAAGACACGGCGACGATTTCCAGGATGTTCAACAAATGATCTGGTTTCTGTTTGAATAAACCTGTTTGTTGATAAAAAATGATTTTATTGTTTGCAATACTCGATAATCATAATTAGTGAGTGTTAATGTTGGAGGAACTCTTCTTCTCCATTCCTTAGGTTTTCTACTAATGCTCCATCAGTCATTTGTTCAGAAAAATGTTGTCCCTGCGGATTTACCAAAATCCTAAAAGCTATCACATAAAGAACTGATTTGATTGACTGCTTCCAAAAGTGGCAGACGTGTCCTCTTCCTTCAAGTTCTTCTGCATTCGTTTTTTCGAGAGGAAATGGGCGGGACAGTAGAGTGCTCTGGTTTGGTTTCAAAGCGGATTTATTCCAAACTTTACAGCTCACAACAGTTGTGTCTTCCGTACCGCATTGAGTTTGTCAGTATTGCCTTATTGATAATGGTTTTCAGATGAGTTTCTTCATCTTTATTCTTGCTGTCATTGTGATTGTCAATACAGCTAGTAGTGCACTAGAAGCTACAAACACCTCCAACGGAACAACTGGTTCATCATTAGAGAACAATGCAGAAACCAATGGTCGTTTTCATTGACTGTAAAAGAATGACGAGATGCGTGTTGACAGTTGTTTTTGAAATAAAATGAAAACGTACCCATTGAAGTGTAGATGTAGTGACTTCAAAGCTTAAGATCCGTTTGAAGTTATTGATTTGTTCACTTATCCATGCCGGTGATATTTCTGAAAACGAGCAAATTATTTGTTTTTTTTTTAACTCTAAAATTTGCTTGAAATTTCACACGCTTTTTGTGCAAAATATCACAGGACATATCCAGTTTTTCAGTGAAAAAGTTGAAAAAGCCGAAATACTTCATGTAAAAATCGGGTAGATTTACGATAAACAAAGCGCACGAGCGTAAGTTCGGAGCGTTGTTTGGGCGCTAAGAAAGCTTACTGACGCGTTTCTGGTGCAATTGGCGGATTTTCAAATATTGTTTTTCGCGTTAAGTTCAGTGCATTTTTTTTAATTGTAAAGAGTCCTCGAATTTTTTTTGAGCATTTTTTTCTCTGAAAAACAATATTTAAGAGCACTATCGAAAGAAATCGCTGATGGATAAGAGTTATCGGTTCGTGGAGCGGCGTGTTCGAGCATCGTCAAAATTCTTTTCCTCTTTTCAGTTGGTGGCCGCTGGCGGAGTTGAATGGAGGAAGTAGTGACGTCCAAGGTGGTCCGCTTTCCTTCTGAAAAAAAAAAAACTTGTCGTAGGAAAGGCATTTCGCTTTGTAAAATGATAAAAGTGCTTATTCTCGTCACATTGACAACCAAATTGTCATCAATGAAATTCTCACCTCAACATTGTAGCATGTTGTTTGTTCGTTGAGTTTACACGGTCGTTTCTTCTGAGTTGAGATCTGCAGTTATCATTTGCTGCACATTGTCCACGCTGGCGATGTTCCTGAAAAATACTGCATGAAACAAGAAAATTATTTGATTTTTTTATGAATTTAAAACTATCTAAAATTTTCCACCCTGTTTATCCAAAGTTCCACCTAAAATCGCATGTTTCTTAGTGGAAAACTTCAAAAAACTAAAATATTTCACTTGAAAATCGGGTAGATTTACGATAAACTAAGCGCAAAAGCGTAACTTCGGAGCGTTGTTCGGGCGCTAAAAAAGCTTACTGACGCGTTTCTGGTGCTTCTCTCAAAAGCGCGTTTTTTCAAATTTTGATTTTTGAGTTAAGTTCAGCGCAAATTTTTAAAAGAGCCACCAACTTTTTTGTGCAGCTCTTTCTAAGAACAAAATCTGAAAATGAAAATATTTTAATTGTGATTAGAACCCGGCTCCAAACATATTTTATCTGAAGTATTCACACATACTGCTTCCGGAATCGCCGAAACGAAGATCTGCATGAGTGGCGGGAAGACAATCCAACAGATGGCCTTCCGGATGAACTGTTCAAAACTCGAGCACATCTTTTTGACTAGATCGTACCGTATATACAGCAGTTATGCATGGAGTAAGAACATGGTCCCCAAAGAAGGCACACTTGGAAGAAAGCAGGATGTACCATGATGCGCAAGAAATCTACACCAAGGCGACCTTCAAAAAAACAAGTCAGGACTCTTAGAAATGGCGTTGTCTAGCAAAAACTCAAGTGGGCTATTCGCGCCGCCAGAAGAGAAGATCCGATGACCGATGGACTGCCCGTATTGGGTTCTGAAGGCGATCGAGAGGAAAACCACCAATGAAGTTGATGGAGTGGCTTCGGAAACAAGTGGTGCTCAACTTGAGACAACGAAAACAGTCAGCATCAACATCGGACACCCCTGGTGGAGGAAAGCCCGTCTTGAAGAGCTGTCATCTGGGTCATTCCCGCGAACTGGGTGGATTGGAATCCCTCTCAAATTTTTTATGGCATTGTTTTGTTTTATGTAACCCGATCATGACTACCAAGGAGGGAATTTTTTATCTTGAACACCCTATTTTGGGTCATTCGGAAAGCAACAATGTGTCTCTTTGCGGGGATTTTTTTTAAACAGGGCTCATCATCTTTTTTTTCGGGTTTTTGAGGTTTTCATCCAAAAAACTCACAATTTTTTGGCATCAAAGTGGTCGACGATACGTTTGCCGGCATTCCGAGCGTCTGAACGGCACGGTGGCTGTTGAAGAAAATTCCGGTGATCAGCTCATTGTCGTGCAGCTAAAACAAGGGATGTTTGGGCAGTTGCCAGTGGTAATGGGTTCCCTTGCTCTTCGTGATACTGAACTTTGCTCTAGACAATGAACTTTGGAAACTGTTTACTGCCGACCCCTTTAAGATTTTCTTCTACTGCTTCTCTGCTCTTTTGGCAGTTCTGCGTCTTTTTTTGTTGAGACTCGGGAATGATGAACGTTTCTGTAGAAGCTACGTCATCTTGGCAAAATACTTCTTGTTTGCCATCTACATCACAGGAGAGACAAAGCTAACTTGCTTGTGCAGCATACCATCCAGAGGTCGCTATACCTCTGAAATTTTCCCAACTTTATGAATCAGGATTATCAAACTCACAAGTTATTCTCTATCACTAATTTTGATGGAAGATTTCTCACGAAATCACGTTTGGAATGCCTGCTTTTTTGCTCAATTGCCGTTGAATTGGAGTTTCTTTAAATGACCGTAGAAGGAGATCTGCTGCGACGGCAATTGAGCACAAAGATTCATTAGCATCAAAAAACTATTCCATTTTGTTCCGAAATCCATCCAGACTGTTCTTCCGCGCTCGGCAAAACACTCAAATCGAGGAAGAATTTGTAGATGATGGCGAAACGTGTCCAGTGGGTATTTGAGGGCCAAAATGACTCTGAAGCACATGATCTAGGATGCGAAAAATTCAGAGATCAAAATAGAATTAAAAATTTTGAAAATTTCTGTAAAATCAACTCAAAATCCTGCTTTTTCATTACAAATTCAACAAAAACTTGTTTCAAAATTTGGAATTAGCCTTGGGGCACGTTTGCGTCGGTCCGTTTCCTAGTCCCCCAGCCATGTCGACTACCCTCCTCCCCGTGAGAAGAGTGGAGACAACAGTTGCCCGCATGAAAAGTGTTTCCCTTTGCCCTCTATTTCTATCCTCTCTCGCTCACACGCAAATGGTACTTTCCGGAATTTTTTTTGTGTTATGGGTCTTTTTAGTCGTTCTTTTAGTGAATAGAAAAAAAATTTCTCACATTTTGTGTAGAAAATGTTTCGTCCTTTTCTTCCCATTATATTTATTTGCAAATGTTTTTTTTTCAGAAGACTTGAAATTGAATTATGACTTGTCCATCACTTTCGTGTTTGTCGGAAACCAAAAATCGAAAACCTACCAAACTGAAAAAGAAGCGACGACTTCCTCGGGGAGGCAAACAGTCGAAGGAGAACTCCCAGAAACCATGTCCTCTTTAATGTCCTCTTTCTCATTTGAGTTTATGACGCAATTTTCAAGAAAAATATCAATCACCAGCCTGAAAGTGCGGCTGCGCCGCATCAGGCTGGCGTGTCTTTTTTCTGGAAATTATCAATTTCTGCGTGAATACCATTTGATTTTTACGTGACCGGGTCAAATGCGCACAGAAAACATCCGGACAAATGGAAAAACGGAAAAATTGGAAATGAAAATCCCGGAAATCCGGACAGAATAAGAAAGTTAATATATAAGAATGATTTTTGCTACAACAACGAACACGGCAATTTTGTTGCAAAAATATTCGACTTCAAAATAAACAAAATCTTGAAATAAAAAATATCTATTTTCAATTTCACAATCTATTCATCCATCTGTTTAGCCCATCATGAATCTAGACATCTGGGTCAAAGTGCTCGATTTTTACACGATTTTTAAACTCCAGAGTTCATTATGAGCCATCTCATTAAACGATGGTCGTTAAAAAAACGCATTGCGGGCACCTGGGCGTTGAGGAAACCCTTCCCAACTTGAATTTCATTTCATTCCGTGCACCCGACAATGAAGTCTCCACCATTTTTCTTGGTAAGAACGTTTTCATTCACTTTTTCTATCTTCCAATATTGATTTTCAGTTTGGTTTTCTTGCTGTCCTAGTGTTGTCCACCTTGGCTTTCCCGACAATCATTTTCAAAGGAAAGGCATGCAAAACTGAGTTTGATTGCCCACGTGGACTCTGTATCGACAACATCTGCATGGATAAAAGATGCGAGATCAACGAGGAGTGCGGATTCTTGAAAGTGTGCAACAATAACAATGTTTGCATTTTGCCAAAACACTAGAGTTCTGTTGAAAATGATGTTAAGAATAATGTTGATAATGTTCATAATGAGTAGGACTTTTTATAGTTACAAAAAACAGATTTTATGGTTGCTTTGATTAATTTTTATTGCATTGATATTTTATAAACATAGATGAATCAAAGTCTTGTAATGACCGGTTGTTGAGAAAAAACAAGAGAGATAAGGACGGGTGACTGTAGGCAAAATAAAAACCTGTGGGTTTTTTGGGAAAAAAACTTGGCTATTCTACGTATTCCAGAAAGGAGATGTCGGTGGAGGAAGGAATGGGGATTGTTGCCTATTGGTATCTCGGAGTTGGGGCAGGTTTAACAGAGTTTTCGTGGGACGGGAAGTGGCACAGGTTTAATATAATGTCGTGATACGTATTTAGAATACTCTGATCCGACCGACGATTTGCTTGAACGTCGACTTCTCCCAAACTGAACGAGCTCAAAAAAGAGCTGGGCGGTGTTCAATTCGGTCGATGCCTCTGCCTCTAAAAAAATGCACGTTTATGTCTCAAGACACATTACATACGTTCGCAACAAACTTTTCAAAAAGCACATAACCATCAAGCAGACCGAGAAGCAATTAAGCCGCTCTTTCTTCGCGTTTGTGACTCCCTCCACAACGGCCAACCTTTTAAATGCGCGGCAGAGTGGCCGAAAATGTGCATTCTCTGAAAATTCAAGAAAAATCAAGAAAGAAATTAAAGAAAGAAAAACCAAAAACCGACCTTTTCCGAACTGCTCCAGAAACTGAGAGTTCCTGACCGAATCGAGACCGTTAAAAACAATATCAATTCTCATTCCAGACACGGACTCCACCAACCGGAACCTAAAAAAATACCAAGTGTTGCAAAACCCTAACACACAAGTTACCGCTTTGCCAACCACTTTCCACGAGTCGTGACGAGCTGTCTTGGGCAGACACTTGCGGTTTTCCGTGGTTAGTATGCGTACGATGCCAAACTCTCTATCTCGATCTAGGCGTTTGACTGCAGTAACTATGGCTGCTACTGCTGCATTGGTCATACACGTGACTATGTGGAGGGTAATGGCTTCTGGTGAGTTGCGTGTGGCGAGGAGAGCAGCTCCCGCCAGCATGGTGGTTTTTCCTACCCCAAAGGATGCGCTGGCTACTACGGCTGGGGTGTCTACCTCAGCTATTATGCGCGCGTACTTTGACTGCTCGTTGGTGAGAGTGAGACCCGTGCTAAAAACTACTGGTTCATTCGGCGTGTCATGCAAGCGGGGAAGGGTCTGTCCACCACTAATAGCGCGCAGGATACGGCGTGCGTTGCTGTTCCCCTTAGCATCAAGTAGTTTGCGCCAGGACGGAAGAATGGAAAGATGCCACCTGTTATCCTCGGGTTGCTGAACGACGACGACTTTCGCGTTCTTCTCAAGAGCTTCCGTGATCTGCGAGTTGATGCGAGCCACGACTTGTAGATGGTCTTCGAAGAGCTGGGTAGCCTCGACTTCCGCCATTATAGTTGCTCCGTCTTGCGTCGTGAGCTTCACTGTTGAACCTGAGGTCCATGAGTCTCTCGGTGGTGGGCCTGTAAACGAAGCAATTTTAAATGAAGTTCGCCTACCGTTCCGTAGTTGGAATATTTCGTCGATGACTGTGACATACTCGCAAGTATCCAGCTCGTGATTTTCGACGGCCAGTGTGCCCTCGTATCCGAACCGGGCTGCGTTTACCACGGCTCGGATTCCATCTTCCTCTCTTACCCGATTGTCGCTGAAAGGTTCAGGAGCTCTGTTGAAGTCCTGGGTTACGGAATGGCTCAAACGGTTTGCCCCGATGGCTGACAGGGGAATTTTGCCCATGCTGGCGACGGCTCTGGTGGCCTTGCTTATCTCGAAATGTGATTTTGCCAAAATGGAGCTGAATTCGCGGCCTGGTTTTGCGACTGGACTGAAGATGTCTGTCGCGAAGAGCAGATTATCGTGGTATTTCAGCCGGGCCTCGCTCAGCATTTTGAGGGGAATTTTTACTGGGCGCGTGAGTTCCTTTGCTAGGCACGCTACGCGCTTCCCATATTTTGGCGGTGCTTGCATAACCGTTGTTGCAACGTCTTTATCTACTTCCCTAGGTAGGATTTGGAATTCCCCCACCCGCCAGAAATCGTGTGCTGCTGGTTCATTCACTCTCGCCATGTCAGTTAGCCGTGCAATGGGTGCGGTGCCAAGGCGACGTTCCAGTGAGAATACGGCAATGATGTCTCCCCGGAAAAGGTTCTTTGTGTGAAGCGTTTGAGTGTTAAGCACATCCTTGGAGAAAGGGGTTAAGTCTATGCGGTGCAGGTCTGGGCGGTTGTTAGCGACTAATTCTTTGTGAGCGGGTTGGAACGTGGCCGTGTTTCCTTTGTGCTCGGTTAGTATGTAGTATGCTTTCACTCTCGAATCGTCGGGCACCCCGGTTTTTAGTGCAAGAGGGTCCCTAAGTGGGTACTGCTGTGGTGGGCGTGGTAGGACAATCTCAGGAATGAAGGAATCATTCCTCGCACGTCTGTTAAGGTTTCTTCATGCAAAGCGGCCTTAGCCTGACGCTTGGCGTAGCAATTAGGTGCATGTGCTGCGTAATGCGCAGCAAAAGGGTGTTAGCTCTTGAAATCAGGATCTTCGAGTTTTGTCACCTGCTCCGGAGCGTCAATAGGGAGCATTTTGTTGTCCTCTTCTTTTTCAGATTCGATTTCTTCGGGTTCAAATAACTTGACTTTAGCTTCTTTTGCCTCCATTTCTTCAGCTCAATCGCTGATGATCGGAATGTTTCAAAGCGTTGACTACATATTTTCGAGCGGTAGTATTGTTTGCGCTTGTACAGTAACCTCGGTCTCACACCACTATTAAATGTGTGCATTCTTCTTCTGAATGCGCTGAGTCCTGTTGGTTCAGCCCGAAGTTGGAGGTGGTGCTGTGTTGCCCCAAAAGTTCCAGTTTTTTTATGGTTGCAGACCGTTCGGCAGCTTCCATACAGGAGGTGGAGAATTTTCCCTATAACTTGTCGATTCGGTCGCTTTGAATTGATGCCGTCTCCTTTATATTCTCATGGACGTTCTCCAAATCTTCATGGAAAGGGATGGGCTGTGGCGGGTTTGATGGTATCTGATGAGGGATGGCCAAGAAGAGGGTGTTCGTGTCGGATGACATTGCTGAAAGTCTGAGCTTGATCCCAACTTTTTGAGTTATTGGTAAGAAAAACGACTCCGGGTAAAAAAAAATCAGTCAAACGTTGCGAAATAACCGGCTGCGAAATATCTCGCTGCAAAAAATCCCGGAGCCAAAAAAAAACGAAAAATAAAAGAAAACGAAACAAAACGAGATACGAAATGAGATGGTGAAAAGAACGGAACGAAAAAAAAAACCGGCAAAAAGAGAAAAGTGTAGTGACTGGTAGAAAAGGAATGTTGACCTTGGCCGTGAGTGCTAGCTTCTGTGGACGGAGAGTGACAAGCATGATGCAATAGTGAAAAGAGAAAAATAATGGAAATTGAAAAAGAGAAACATAGGATTGGCACTCGCTGCGAGATAAACTTAATTGAAAAACTGTTTATGCTGAATTACAAAAAAATGATTGATAGTGATGGCTAGTCTTCCTTACTCGCGTTCAAAATTAACTATTGACTGACTGCTGAGCGTCGCTGAAGGTGCGCTTCTTGAAAAATTTAATTAGATACTTAATTAATTAAATACTTATTCTCTACTTGATCAAAATAGTTCTAAACAACTCGAACCCTGTTTTAATAGACGCGAACCGCAAGCTCGAGCGTCTTTTTCCTATGGCGACGCTGTACCTTCCCTGCTCTTCTAAAACTTGTCCTAATGGCCCCATGACTAACTACTAAACTATGTACTTACCAAGATTTCGCTGTGGTGGATCGTGAATAGTACATTCAAAAAAAGCTGAGGTTTTCTGTCAACACCCACTGACTGATAAAAAGCTAATGACGCACTGCACCCTCTTTGACTCTTGCCGCATCTCGCTCCAACCGACAGAGACAGTCCGCAGGCTATCTTCGACGTCTGCGTTTCCACGCCAAGGAGTTGTATGAATTGGCAAAGGTCCGTTCGTATGTCCGTCGTTGACAACGTCCACACCACCACTGAGTCAACCCTTGTGACTGGTCACCTGTTCTTCAACAGCAGCTAAATTTTGTACTATCATTTGAGATGAATTATTGTTTCTCGGACTTTTGCTAAGTTCTTTTCTCTCCCCCATCAAACAGATTCCATATTTCGTTCTTTTCATCGAGATTTACATTCTCCTACTGGACCATGTTTTTTCTTGATTAACTTTATTGTTGTACTGACATATTATCAACATATACCATACAAAATTTTTCAATCGCACGTTGTTGAAAAAAACAAGGAAAGGAAAAGCAAATGTGAATGGGGGCAGAGAAAGTTGTTTGAGACTGGGGACTAATTCTAACAATCGGAGATCTTTTGCAATAAAGTTTTTGGGAATCAAACGCTTTTCTGGTACTAGAAGGACGGGACAAAATGGAACGTTTTCTTGAGAGAGAAAAAAGAGAAGCACAGTTGCAAAGCAGAAACAGGGCCAAAAACAACGCAATAAAGTATTTGAAAATGAGATTTGAAAACAAGTTATTTTGAAATTGGAATCGCGGGAGAGAAACGATGACGGGACGAAGAAAACGGGAAGCCTGTTGTACTGAAACATTAATTTTTAAATTTAATTGTCAAATCATAAATATTCCGTGTACCTTTTTCAATCTTAGTCGTTATACATATCATAATTGAGCGGAAAAATATCCCAGTCGTTCGTGTCATTGGGGCACACTTTTCTGCACAGTGGGCATTTTAATGGGTTCGGACTATTTTGCTTGTACAGATTAATGATGCATTTGGTGCAAAATGTGTGCCCGCATGCTGAAATTAAGTTTATAATTTGAATTTTGCAGAAACTCATGATACTCACCAATTATGCGCGGCACACATTTTTCTGGCGAGTACTCGGTGAAACAAACTCTGCACTCGTTCTTGCCGGGAGCAAAGGGTTCTCCTCGAACCTCTGTTCGGTGCTTGGCGATTCGAATTTCCCCCACGGCACTCATGGCTTCCTGTTTTGCTTCCTGGGCAATCTTCTCGGCGGTCCAAGCTCTCTGCTCCGCAATCTTGGCCCTCGCTTCCATCTCGGTTTTCTGACGCTTTTGGTCCCGAAACATCACCTCCCAAATATCTATGATTTCTCTCTGCGTTCCCCTCGTTATCAAGTGCTCCTGATTTGTTTGAACCATCTGGCGAATAAGCTCATTGTGTTCTTGCTCCCTCTGTGCTTTCTCCTGTGCCAGTTCCTGCTCAAGTTCTCTGATTCTGGTCTTCATTTCCTCATTCTCCTGTTCCAGAGCCTTTTTTTCCTCGATCTCCGCGTGCAATTTTCTCTTTGTTTCAATGAGAGTTTGTCGGATGGAACGATGGCCAATAAACTCGACACCATCTTGATCAACAACATCTCGAATTGGTCCAATTTCGTTTCTTGGAGTTTTTTGATTCATTTTCTGCAAATTAGAAGAATTAGTAATCCAAGAAGAGGCCAAAAATTAGTGAACCAAAAACCGAAAAAATCATCGAATAATTCTAAACGGACGTATTAAAAGCGCGAACACGGGAAATATGAAAAACAGAAACCCGACAGATGGTCATTCGAATTGATTTTCTGCCCCGTCTTGTCAAGCAGTTAAGTGAGTAAGCCGATAAACATTTTGACAAAGAAACGGAAAGAAAAAGAGACAACTTTGCTAAGCAACGGCGCGCGGCTTTGAGTAGAAGAGAGAAGAGACAACACAGTGTTAACGTTAGTGAATGAGAATCGAATAGGCAACTACGCGCGCGGATTGACTACAAGCTCGCAGAAACTTATCTTTTCAAAAACAATGTGTTTAGATTGGCATATTCTGCCTGACATGCGCGCGAATAAGTTCACAAATATGTTGCTTTTTGACAGAAAATCGATAAAAATTAGCAAGCTACTGTGGGACCGCCGCAATGGAAGGAAAGGGGAAGAACGACAAAAAAACGCGGGCAAGCGTGCGTGTGTGTTAACCGATTGAAAACGGTGTGCAGGAGCGATGGTTCGGCGGCCGGCCGTTTATATGGGCATGAATGCAAGAATGCAATGTTTTGGATGCAGATAATGCAGAAACTAGGACATAGAGTTTGTTTTGAAATTGGAAAAAACTCGTTTTGGGGATTTCTGAAAAAAAAACATTTCAAATGCCAAACCAAACTGATCAGTTAGGACGGGCCATCAAGTTCTCTTGCATCCTCGCCTGCGCTGTGCCCCGTAATTGATTGACGGCTGAAGGAAAAGAACAACGATGAGTAGGATATTTGTTTACCGTACCTATCTAAAATTCCACAAATCTAAAACTTGAGCAACGTTTTGAAGCATGGTGGTGAGAAAAATATCATAATTTTGAGCTAACTGCAAATTAGAAAACTTTCTCTGTCTCTGCAGGGCAGAGTAGAAATAATTCACTTTTTTAAACTACGATTGCCATTTGTAGAAGCATGCTTTTATTAATTACAAATCGGTAGAATTTGAAAAGAATTTGTGGAAGTCTGTTTAAAAATAAATAGAGAAGACAATACGGAGTGAAGTCAGAAGTTATTACAATAAGATCATTTAAAAAAAGAACCCTTCGAATGATAGTTTTGAGAGTAATCTCAGTTATGGAAAATAATAAAGATGAGTGTATAGGTTGATAGATAAATCGTCGGAAGGAAATAACTGGTAGGAGAAGGAACACAAACCGGGAAGAAGAAAGGTGTACACAGTTTGACAGAATTATGGCAAAAATCGGTCATCAGAAGGTTATTGAACAAAGGCACTAGCAAAGCACTATCAAAATTCTCAGGCACAGAGCGTTTTTGAGCTTGACGCTCTAATCCCAAAGTGCGTAATTCTTGGGGCATTCCAGAACACTATCGACAGCTTGCGATGTTCGGCAGGTCATGCATTCAATCACTCCATCTTTGAACGTTTGGGTAAGACAGTATTGACAGAAAGTATGGCCACATTCTGAAATAAAAAAAAGTAATATTTCTGACTCAGTATGACTTATGGAGTTTACTTAACATAAGAAATGGGATAGAGAATGACACTGTCAGGACTTCAAACTTACTGGGGAGAACTCTCGGTGTCAGGTCGCCGGTTTCCTCGTATTCCCGATAACAGACATGGCATTCTTTTTTAGAGGCCATTTGAAATGGTGCTGATGCTTGGACTTTAAGAAGATCAGCTTCCGATGGTAGTAAAGGTGGCAATGGAAACATGCTACGAACGCTATTGAACAATTGAACAGCCATATCGATATGAAGTGGTGAGTTAGTTAATCTTTGATACATTTCTCGAGCTTGTGGTTCCAGTTTTGCCGCATCTAGCGCTAGAACGTGATTTTGGTCTTTAAAATAAAGCTCAGCCTTTAGCTAAAATTTAACTTTTTTGTTTTTTCAGGAGATATCTAAAGACTTACAGCTAAATTTTCCTGCTCATACTCCTTGGCTTTTAATTCTAACTCTATTTTCTCAGTGACACACGTAGAAAACCATTGCCGATACATATCTTTCACCTGCTTAGCTTCGTTTGCCTTTTCCGTCATTTCAATTAGTCTCTTCTCGTTGTTTTGGTTCTTCTCATTAAGATTGTCATATGCCCGTCTGAACTCCTCAACATAGTCTTCGTACTGCGTGATTTCTCTCTGGGCGTGAAGTTTCTGTTGCGTTTCTTCCGCCAAACGCCGTCTCAAATTGGCAATGAGTTCTTTTGCGGTCCACTGACCCACAATTTCAACTTCGTCCTCTGACATTTCTTCTCGTTTTCAAGTAATTGCAGCACACAATTACCTGGAATATGGAAAAAAAACTTTTGAAACACACATGATGAGAAAAGAACAATGAAGAAAAAAAATTACTCAGACACATCACAAATTAAAAAGCACTGATTGCGTGAATCATTCAATTCGCGGTAAAATTCAAAAAGTATTCAAAGTGTTGGATACTCATAGGGGATGAACTAGAACTCAAACCTCAGTTTGCATTTTCATTGGAAAACCATAAAAATCTAATGGAGGAGGTGGAGGGGCGTAGAATGAGGATGGAGCGGGAGATGGTGCAGGTGGAGAGGGAGGATGACTCAATACAAGAATGAAGGAACAAATGGTGGGCGACACTTCTAGACCCAAAAAAAACGATGGACTGACATCCTCAAGTCAGTAATGGCTGAAGCGCTGATTCCCAATTACCATGGTCCCAAACAGAAAAGCGCGTCATCGGCAAAGAACGGATCAACTAAGTGTCCTAAGTAAGTAAGTAAGATGCTAATGGACAAACTAAAATTCAAGGCTCAGCTTGCATTTTCATAGAAAAATCATGAAAATCAGAAAAATGACTCAAGAATGAAACAGCGTGCGCTTTTATACCCTCTCGCGCCCTTGTCTGCGTGTCTTGCATAAATGATTGATTTCTCGTGAAAAAAAACAACAATGAGTAAGCAAATACCGTTAAAGTATCACGGATATGAAAATACGATCGCTCTAGGTCTAAGAGATTTGTGAAATCGGGTGAAATCTTGCTCCAAAATACTCTCTGAGAATAAGGTTTTCAGTTAGGACCGGTACTATCTGCCCGACAGGCATGTGAGTGAGTTCACAAGCCTGTTGTTTTTTGACAGAGAAGCGATGGAAGGAGCGGGCTACTCTATGCGACCAGCCGCGACGAACGGGAAGGGGACGAATGCCAAGAAACCGTGTTTGTTAATCGATTGAAAACTGTGTGCATGGTTCGGCGGCCGGCCGTTTTATGGGTTTGAGAATTGGGAAATCATTCGATTCCTGGACACTGGCGATATTGATCGACGCGATTTTGGAGCTCGCATTTTTTCATTAATGAATCTTGGAAAATCGAAAAAGGATTTCTTTATTTGAAAGATGAACAAGGGAAGGGAATATAGGTATCAATCGCAGATTCAAGCCAAAGCCAAGCCAATAAAAGAAGCAAATGCTACAAAAGAGTTAAAAAGGAAAAGAACAAATATATGAAGAAAAAAAGCAGGTTTTCTGAGTAGGAGTTGCAGTAGACAGCTCGAAAGGAATACAGAAAACAGGAGAAGGAGTGAGAGAATAGTGTGTGCTGAATATTGGAGAAAAGACATTAGACATGAGACAGAAGGAAAAATGAAGTTTAGATGAATTAGGGCACACTGACAGCAAAGATATCAAGAGAGTATGAACGGAAAAAAAGGAAATGAACGGAGGGACAACGGCATTGGGGAACCACTATGTTAAAAAGGAAAAGGTAATCGTTACGGGTACAATATTGGAAAGATGATCAGAAGTGTGTACGTGATGGGTAAGAGTAAAGTTGAATTAGAAATCGTGTCCAGCAAATGATACGAATTCCGGTTGAACATCTCAGTTGAGAAGTGCGTAGTTCTTTGGCAACTGATTAGGGTCACGGTTTGGGTTGACAAAGAACTCCTTTCCACAGAACTGACACTTCTTCACATGGTTAAACTCTCCACTGGTCTGCATGACGCAGCCCTGGCACATTGTGTGTCCGCAAGCTGTAAACAGGTGATTTAGAATTGACTTTTACAAAACATGACTGACGGAGAACTCTCGGCGTACTGTTTTGATGGTCTGCATAGTCAACGAAGCAAATTTGGCATTGTTTGCAAGCATCTGGTCTGTTCACTTTTATGCGGTCATGGGATAGCAGTCCTATTTGTGAGAGAAGCTGAAATATGAGTTGTTTTTTTGTTGTTGTTTTTTCTAAGTCTGGATATCTGGGAACTCACAGTCTCAATCTCTTTCTTGCTAGCCTCCGCCGATTCTTCTGCTTTTTTTTGAGCCGTTTGCGCCTTAGCCATCGTGACCTTATAATGTATCACGGCCTGTTCGTAGAGTTGGTACATGAAATCACCAAATCCATCCTTTTCCTCTTCCAGCTCGCGGAGAATCGCTTCGAGTTTTTGTTGGTATTCCAACGGCAAATCTTCCTTTTTCAGCTCTGCTTCAATCTTTGCCTTGGTTTCCATGCCGACATGTTTTTTCATATTTTCGATGACATCACCAAGTCTCAAATTTACGAACAAGCCGAAAACTTGACTGACGAGAGATTGATTTGCTTCTGCTGGAACTGGGTTGCTCATCCTTGCTTTAATGAGGGATACAGATTAGAACAGATGATAAGAGAATGATATACGAGAAAAAATGAATAAGATCTGGGCGTTTTCAAAAAAAGAGAAATAGTACAGCACGTACTGTTTGCCGGGGTAAAATCTGTGACTCAAATAAGGCGAAGCGAGCCTCGCGCGCGGAAAAAAACATGTTTACAATAACAATCAGAACGCCAGAACGTGCGTTGGATGCTGAATGAAATTTCGAAAGCGATAGGTTTTATTAGTATAAAATGGCAGTTCAATTCAGAAAATGAACACAGCAATGAGAACATTTTTCAGGAAAAGATTCTATCACACTTGTCTGATAAAGTGCTCTTAATGGAAACGTTTTTTCCCTGGGGAAACTCTTCCAGTTGGAACGTTTGGTCAGACGAGTGTAAAACGTAACTGCAGTACTTTTGGAGAAAGAGAAGCCAATGTGAAGAGGAGATAAAAAACGGATGAGAAAATGTAGTTAAAAGTGGAAAGGAAAGGAGATACTTGACTGAGAATCCGGAAAATCATAAAAAAGAGCTCTAGATAGGACAGGATACGGAACAACGGTATTTGACAGAAATACCGTTTTGGAAACATGGGAGGAAAACGGACAATATGAAAACAGGTATTTCAATGAAGGATGATGAACAAAATACATAATATGTGTGAAATGTATGACTGAAATAGGTGAAGTATAGTGAAAAAAATGAAAATAAATCAAGTAGGCTTCATAGACAGTGAAAATTGGCGGCGTCTGGAAACGATGTAAATGAACTGCGTTTGGTAGCCACAAAAATGAACGAATTGAAGTAGATACTCAAAAAGAAAAAATCAGACGTAAGCGGATAAATGTAGACTGATTCTGGTAGCAACTGAAAGGAGAGGAGTCAGGTTACAACTGAAATGGGCGGGGTCTAGTTGCAACTGAAATACATAGGCGGAGTAGACTGAGTATGGTAATGACTTAAATGGGCGGAGAGTCATGTCCATTGGCTGGTTGTTGAGTCAAAAGGAAATACATAAAGACAAATGAGAATCAAATACATAGGTCTGTTACAGATAGGTACAGGAGGAAGAAGAAGCATGCGGTGGGGAAGTGGAGGGTATCAATTAGAGGGTTTCGAAGCAGAAGAAGATATCGTATTGCAGATGACTGGAGATCCTGGAGATGGGCCTAAAGACGAAAATTTTCTGAGCTTAGTTCGATTGTTTTCTGAACTCACATATATCTTCAGATGAGGAAATAAGTATTTTGTATTCTCTGTTTTGCTAAGTGAGAGGGAATGTTTTTCAAAAGGACATATATGTTGAGAAGATGACGACCAGGATGTTTGCGGATCTGAGGATACAATTTTCAAGAATTTATGCAATATGGAAGTAATTTGGTACGCAGGAAACTTTTTCATCTTGTTTGGTTTTACAGATGTGTTCTTTTCGATTCTAATTTCTAATTATAAGTCAGAGAAGTGTAATACCAATACTCGTCTGCAATCAACTCACTCAATCAAATAACGCATAATTCTTTTTGAGCGAATCCACACCATCGCTGCCAAGTTTGGTGACAGTTCTGCATGTCGGGCATTTAAGTTGGCTGATGTCATAGTCCACGATGACTTTTTTGCTTTCGTCAATAATCGATTGAAGGCACTGCTTGCACGAAGTGTGGCCGCAAGCTAAAATCATATTTTGATACATAAATGATAATCAGTTAGAACATGTGCTGAAAATGAATGTTGCACTCACATAATAAGACAGGAATGCGACTTCCCGTTTCTTCAAACTTGTCGCAACAAAGTTTGCACGTTTGAATTGTATGGAACTGAAACGCAGCCAATTTCATTAAAAATTAACCGAAAAATTATAAATTATGTACCTTCTCGATTTCTGCTGCTGAACTTGTTGACAATTTCCTTCGTCCGGAGCAGCTTTCCTTCCCCTCTTTGATTGTATTCTTATCTTCAATCGTGCCCTCCATTCTTATTTGACCGAAAAAATGTGAATAAGAGAGTTTATCAGAAAGCTCGATATTTCTCTTTTCTAATTGAGCATATGTAAGCTTCTTGGCTGTAGCTGGCAGAAGGTCTTGTGTTGGTGGTTTGATCGGAACCTCCTTTCCGTTGAAGATGTGCAATTGGATTGCAACATCACAGTCCGAGCTGTCCGACGAATACTCCGTGTTTGGTTTTGGTAAACATTTTCGTTTCGGTCGCTTGGTCTGAGCTGGTTTTCGGTAACCGGTGGGTGATTGTGATATAACTTCACAGTCCGAGCTGTCCGACGAATTTTCCTTGTATGATCTTGGCAGACATTTTCGTCTTGGTCGCTTGGTCTGGGCTGGTTTTCGGTAACCGATGGGTGATTGTGATATAACGTCACAGTCTGAATCCCCGGACGAATTTCGCGTGGGCTTTTTTCTTGGTGCTGGTGGAAGTTTTCGTTTTGATTCATCCATAGCTTTCCAAACCGCCCTCACACGGAGGTACGATTCGAACTCATCATCACAATCCGGCATTCTTAACAAGTCTTCCAATGGAATGGTTTTGTGATATAGAGCAGAAATACGCTTAGCATCCGTGGGCTTCTTTCTGGGTGCTGGTGGAAGTTTTCGTCCTGGTGTATTTTCAGCTTTCATAAGAGCCTCGTACATGGGGTACGTTTGGAATACATAATTTGCCGGATCTCCCGATGATGGAATCATTGGTTCATTTTTGGGAGCCAACTTCTTGTTTTGGTTTATTTGTGACATCAGTGAACGCAAATTTGAGAACAAAAGATATCAGCTGAAAATTGTTCTAATGGAAAAGTTAGATAACAATCAGTGCAGCGAAGGAGAAGTAATTGAGACAATATGCACTTTGTGGAAACAACTTTGGGGATGTAACGGGACTATTGGATTAGCAAAATAATCCAGTGTCAAAGTGGCATCTCAAGGTTAATGCGCGGGAAAGTAAACAGCCTCTTAGTTTGTAACGATTATGATGACTTTAGGGTAACAATGAAAATAAAGAGAAAAAGTCTATGTCGATGGGTATTCGGAAACTTGAACATGAGTTGAGTGATTCAAAAAATGTGAAAGAATACTGTTTCGATGGTATGTAAGAGAAGAAAAGGAAAATCATAGAAGTATGAGTTTGACCAAGAAAAATATTCCTAGGAAAACTCCAAAATGTGATAATGCTTATCAGAAGAAGTAGACAACAGCTATCCCGCCTAATGCCGTCGCTACCTCACACAAAATCTTTTACCCTATTATTATTCCAAGTTTCACATTTCAGTGTATACCGCTGAGGCAAGGGTGGATTTCAGGAATTAGTCACGATATTGAAAGGAAACGAACACACCGCCGATTCACTTCACAAAAAAACATGTGAAGATTGGGACCAAATTGGCGAACGATTTTCGAAAAAAAAAACTGGGAAGGTCAGAATGGTGAAGAGAATGTTGTAGCCGACAATGATTTTCTTCCGACGGGAATTAAGGATTTGCGTCAGACAAAGGAAAAACTTTAGTAACTCTAA
This sequence comes from Caenorhabditis sp. 39 LS-2015, assembly GCA_900536345.3. Classification (NCBI taxonomy): domain Eukaryota; kingdom Metazoa; phylum Nematoda; class Chromadorea; order Rhabditida; family Rhabditidae; genus Caenorhabditis; species Caenorhabditis waitukubuli. Next base: position 82,883 of record LR580505.1, on the reverse strand, counting down.
TATGCCATGCCAATTACGTCTGATGGACCATATACGGAGAATATGATTGTCCCGCTCTCAACAGCCCTTGGGATTACAAGTTTTCCACGCGGAAAAGTAAGAGAAGAAATGTGGACAGGCTACTCCGCAAACTCGGATCATTCAATGTAAAATGAGCGGTTTCCCGGCCGCGCCCTCCTTGGTCTCTAATTACGTATTTTCTCATAGTTGTCATAGAGACAATTACTATCAATGAGCATTTCGATTCTCGGAAGTCCGTGCCGCCCTAACATCATTCCCGAATGGGAAAACGGCTGAAGAAGACAAAATCAGCGCAGACTTCGAGAAGTGCGATAAGGTCGGTCTCGAGATCAATGAGACCAAACCAAATGTCTTCGCAACAGGTTCTTCAGGCAAGATCCCGTCCAGATCCTCGGACCCTCACCAGTCACCATCAAAGCCAGTGAGCAGTACATCTACCTTGGTCGTCTCATCGATGTCAACAACAAACTGAAGCCGGAACTACATAAGAAAAGAAGGGCAGCATGGGTGGCATTCTACAATATCAAGAATGTCTCCGACGCCATCAGCTGCCCGAAACTCCGCGCTCAGCTCTTTGATTACACGGTTTTACTTTCTCTACCCTATGGATCGGAGACCTGGGCATGTACGAAGAAGCACGAGGAGCATGATCCATGCCTCCCTAGAACGACGGTTGGTTGGTCTCACTCTCACCCAGCAGCAATAACGAGATCTGCATCGTGAGAACCTCCAGAAGATGTCACAGCTTCGGGATCCACTCATCCACATCAGAAAGCGGAAGTTTGGATGGGCCGGACACGTGGCAAGAAGGAGGGTTGATCGGTGGGCGACACTGCTAGTGAAGTGGATTCCACGCAACTACCCAAGACCAAGAGGAAGACCCCCAAAAAGATGGACTGACATCCTCAAGACAGTGATGGCTGAAAGCGGTGATTCCCAAACATCGTGGTCCCGAACAGCAAAGGACCGAACAAAATGGAAATCTGTGATCCGCACCATAGGCGAAGAAGGGATCAACTAAGTATCCTAAGTAAGTATCCTCAGTAAAGAAATTTTGTCATTCGGGATATACAAATGATGAGTGATAGATGTCCTACTTAGGTTCACCAACGTTAAAAAACTTGAGGCCTTTTTCGCGTCGCAAATAGTAAGAGAAACAATGTGGGCAGGCTACCCCGCAAACTCGGAGTATTTAATGTAAAATGACCGGTCTCCCGGCCGCGCCCTTCTCGGTCTCTAATCACGTATTTTCTCATACATAGTTGCCATAGAGACAATTGCTATCAATGAACATTCCGATACTCGGAAGTCCGAGCCGCTTTAACATCATTCCCGAATGGGGAAGTGGCTGGAGAAGTCAATACCAGCGCACACTTTCTCAAAGCATGTCACGATCACGCCATCGCTCAAATCACGGACAGGTCACAGCATACCATCCTTGGAAGAGTACGAAGCTCACTCAATGACGCCCAACCAGTCGAGCAGACATGATCCTGCATGGAATTTGCCACGGTGGATCAACTTTCATGCTATCCAACGGCTCCTGGAAGCGGGTAGAGAGTACCAGGTACCCCTCACACTTGTCTTCATCGACTTTCATAAGGCGTTTGATAGTGTTGAGCCGGAATATGTCTGGGAGAGCTTGGAGCAGCAAGGGGTGGAACACGCGTACATCAACGTACTCCAGAGCTGTTACACCGGATGTTCTACCACCTTCTCCCCATTTCATCGACCTGTTCAAGTGCCAGTATCAAAAGGATTTTGTCAAGGTTTCTGTCGACGGGAACTAGGGATTTGCGTCAGACAAAGGAACAACTTTAGTAACTCTAATATGCTATGCCACTTACGTCTGATGGACCATATACGGAGAATATGACTGTGTCCCGCCCTCAACACCCATTGGGATTACAAGTTTGCCACGCGGAAAAGTCGATGACGCACACTTTACCGTTAATCCGCCTTCTTGCCTAATTGTTAGTGTCTACCAGAAAAAAGTATAGTGCTTCAAATGCGGAAGAGACTATAGACTACAAAATTTTGAAGCAGAAGAAGTTTTACTACATGAAAATATATTCCAAGAGAGTATCCCAAACAAGTGTCTCAGTATCGTAGTCTTGCCATTCGGGAGATACAAATGATGAGTAATAGAAGTCGTACTTAGATTCACTTACTTTAAAAAACTTGAGGCCTTTTTTGCGTCGCAAAAAAACAAGAGAAGAAATGTGGGCAGGCAACTCCGCAAACTCGGAGTGTTCAATGTGAAATGAGCGGTCTCACGGCCGCGCCCTCCTCGGTCTCTAATTACGTATTTTCTCATAGTTGCCATAGAGACAATTGCTATCAATGAGCAGTTTGACATCAGCTCCAAACTCTTGGTTCTTTGCTTTGTTAATAACTATTTGCTCGTTTAGATTTATAACGAGAGGGTTCTGACTACATGAGAAACTGGAGAAACTGGGAAACTCACAATCAGAACTCGCCAACATAGTTTGAATTCAAATCGGAAAAAAGAGGATGGGTCTGTGACCGAATTGGCGGAAATTGGATAATGGAGCCGGAAAATTGGTGAGGCAGGTGTGGCGGATTTGTAAGGATTAGGTCGGAGGGTTTTTCAAAAAAGGGATCTATACGTTTTGCCGATTTACCGGAAGAAAGGTTGAAAAATGATAGGGTCTTCCATTCGTGTTACTCTCGAATTCGATACATTTACCACTAGACCGTGGAGGTTTATGCCAGCTTCTTTCAATCCGTATCAAATCAAACAGACCGGCAAAAATTCGCTGGCAACCTGACGACGGCGTCGACATACTTCTTTCTTTCCCTGGGTCTTCAGGCTCTGAAGAGAGTCTCACACTTTTAGCACTTGTCTTCTTTTTTCCGGCACATTGTCTTATGAGAGAAGTTCATGTGAGGTTATTTTTGCGTGACACCGGGTCAAATCAGATAAACCTGTCAGATGTCAATAAAAATTTGATAAACTCGACATGATGTGTCCCAAACATGAAAGGAACATGGATACCTCAAAGTACCCAGCCATCTGTCCATAAAAATGTTGGGACAGTTGGCAGGGCAGCCCCCATCACACCGCATGCGTCTTGGGGCAACTCCACCACGCAAAGGTCAGCCCCGCCCCCTCAAAAAGGGTCCTTGAGACCTGGTTAGGTCTGTCTCACTCATTCTACCGGCTGCTGCTGTGGCATAATTATGTTCACATTATAGCATATTGTTGTCACTGCCGAACGGGCGGTATCCTCTTTTGCTGTGGCATAATCATGCACGTTATAGCATGTAGCTGTGGAGCCATCGCTATCACATTATAGCATGCAGTTCGTATTGCCGTGTAGTGTCAGCAGCTGCTGTGGAGCCATCGCTCTCACAGCACGCAGCCGGTAACTCTTTCTGTGCTGAGCCTCTACGTGGCGAAAGAGATCAACTGATTCCCTCTACATAACTAGTGAGACGGACTCCACTAGGGGATGACGGCAGGCCAAGAAGCACATCGTCTCGCGCTGGTCGAAGGGTGGCGTCCACACTCTTTGTTCCCAAGTCTAGCCTGGCTAGCGACCACAAAGTATCTAGAGACAACTGAAGGCTAAAGAAACTTTTGGTCTTATGAATCGACTGATCAACCAAACTTCAGAATGTTGAAATCCTTATCATCAATCCGAGACAGTGGCAACAAAGCACTGGAACACTGGACATATCTAGCAAGAGATCGACAAACCTGGATGGCAGTGATCCGCGCCAAAACGGTGTACTACGGGGCAATCAACTAAGTAAGTGCCTACTGCAGACAGACAAAGACAAGCAGACTTTGATTGCGCTACCTCCTAGGCGCTCGCCGTTCCTCTCTGGCGTTTCCGCTATCACATCACTTTCCCCAGCGCGCATTGTTTCCCCATGGGCCGTGATGACAAGAGAATCCCGGGTTCGATTCCCGGCGGGTCCAAGTTTTTTTTTGCTTTTGTTGTTTTGAGCGAACTATTTTTTTTCAAAAACAGGTAAACTTCACAACAAAAATTGGACAATCGATTTCAGAAAGAAAACATGAGAGAATAACAAGGTTGAATGGAAAAGAGACTGCCAGTCAAAGAGCCAACAATATTTTTCCTGACAGAAGATGAAGATTCCCGTCAGAAAAGGGTACAATTTCGGAAATTCTAATATGCCATGAAGATCGATAGTAAAGTCGAAATGTGTTGAAATAAAGGATTTGAAACTAGGGAGAAAAATGTGAAGATAAGGTTGCCATAGAGACATTTTTCTAGAGCTCCACAAAACGTGATAATCTTTATCAACTGGAATAATCAGCGTCTATCCCGTCCCGCCATCTGCCGTCATTACCTCACACAACCTTTTCCACCCAGTGATTATATGTTCTCATGGGAATGCCAGTGACGCACGTTTCAACACTACAAAGTGACGTTTCTCAGAAGAAATAACCACATCTTTCATGGAAATGGTGCTCCTTTCGTTTCATGTAGGGAAACCACATTTGGGGGGGGGGAGGGTGGAAGGGGACTTGAAATTCTACAATCAGAACCAGAGTTTGTTTTTGGAAAAATCTCAGAAATTGGGATTTGGCCTGCCGACGTTTCTTGTTTCTCAATTTGTAGCTTAGCACTGGCAGAACTGGATATGGTACTACAAATACACACATACATAATCCTTTTTATCTTGGACAAGACAACAATCCCTGGAACTATTACCAAAAATAAATAGATAACATGAAAATTCCGTAGACACAAAAAGTCATCAAGAAAACATTTCAACACAAAACTTATAAGTGAAATGTCCTTCCAGCAACTTCTCGGTAAACGTTCGGACTTCAGGATCATCTTCAGCATAGCAGCTCGTATCCTTCTCCTTCTTTTCTCCGTCCTTTCTTCCTTTTCTGGTTTCTTTTTTCACAAAGTTGCTAGGGAGATAATCATGATCAATGAACAGTTTGACTTCATTCTCAATTCTTGGCGTGTTCAATTTGTGCATAGACTTGTGCATAGCTTTGTTGTCCATGGAGATCTCTACTTTCCTTCTCTTCTGTGAAGTGTTCTTCAGCTCATTTTGCTTCTCCTGGATACGTTGCAAATGACGTAAACGCGCCCGGTCTCTCCTTCTACGACTTCTTTCTTGAAGTTCTTCTTGGTGTTTGTGAAGTTTTGGGAAGTTGGCAAGTGTTGAAATCACTTCCAATTCGTCTGGGGACCACTCTTCGGCAGGAATGGATGTACTCTGAACTTATCAATTTTCAGAACTTGAAAAGACAGAAAATGTAACAAGTGATGCGGTATAATGTGCATAATCAGTGCAGAACGCGCATTATTTCGGATCACTGAGCGTTTCAACTTTGTTTCCAAAACGAGCTAATAACCTGGTTTTTATTAATAAAAAAAAACGCTCACCTCTGGAGTTGCTTCCACAAAAGCTCTGCTTGGAAGCAATGTCGGGAACTTGAAAACGGGGGGTTCCATGAAATATGACGAGCGGGAAGCAGTTGATGCAGCAGTGGAATGTTTATTTTCTTCCATCGGGCCAAATAATACCTACCTGGAATAAACAAATTGATTGATTGTGAGAAATCAATTCATCGGAGCATAAAAAATGAACTGAAAAGAAAGAAATGGAAATTATAGACACAGCCACACATAAAAACCGAGTAGGCATGATTTGTATTAGTTTTTCCGAGAAGAGAATTGTGGCCGAAATAATTGGATGTAGCGCAAATCGTTAAATTTTGGGAAGCAACTACAATTGAAAATTGGCAGAAACAACTATAATTTCTCAGATACAAAGATGATCAATTTTTGTGCGGATAACCTAGGTAAAGTTTTCTTAAATCAGTCTTTCTCTCCCTAAACTTTCTCTCTACCCGTTTCCAAAGAAACGGTTCATCCCTAATTCAGCGTTCTCAATTCTGTTTTTATTTAGTGTTCGTTGGCGTCAAGAAAATGAGAGCTAATATACTTGGCAACGGCTATTGAAGCGTGTGCTTGTGCCCGTCCTTTTCCTCCATTTTATGTGCATCGCACATAAACTACTATCGCGAAGAGAAAACGACGGATTTGTATTCTTCCATTTCAAGGGGATTCCGTTGTCAGTGAAACACGCTCTTCACAGATTTATTCTTGGAAATTGTTTCTAAAAGTCAATGGATTGGTATTTTCGATCTCTTTGGTTCATTTTTCAAAAATGTTCTTTCCCATTTTCCATATTTTCGTTTTGCAAAGAAAAACATGTCCAGTACTTTTATCGCTCTCAACCCAATTTCCCACAAACTCTGTGAGATTAGAATTGGTGCTGATTATTAGCCTCACTTTCCCTTTCAGCATTTGCCGTTTTGAGTTCCCCTACAATCTGAGAGCCGTCTATTCAATTTCTCCTTTCATGTGGAGCATTTGAAAAAAGATGTATCTCGGAATTGGGATTAGTGTTACGGATTAGACGTAAAGGTCGGGAGGAAGAGTCTGCATCTGACAGCTACATACGTTATTCCTCTTTTTTGACTTTGATTTTTGCTAACTCACAATTTTTCAAAGTTCTCTCAAAATTTTCAGTACACTGCTCAAAATGTCCGATCGAACGAATTCACAGAATGCATTCATGATTGTGAGTTATAAATCGCGCCAAAAACTGATTTACTTTACATTTACAGGAATACATTACCCGATTCAAGGTGAAATATCAAAAAGAAATTACCAATATGGAACAGGCTCCACTGAAACCGCCATTCTATCAAACAATGCAACTGGGAAGAGCTCGACGGGTGGTCGAAGCGGCAAACATCATTTTATCACTGGGACCGAATGCAATGAACGAGGTATGTAGTTTTTCAAGAAATTCGCAAGGAAGAAAGCACTAACACGTGCATATCAGCATACGAAGCGTAGTATATTCCACCTCCAGTTGCGCGCAACATGACTTACCTTCTAAGCTTTTAAGCTTGCACTCCAACTGATCAAAAAGTTTATTCTCCTACTCCCCTTAGGAGTGATGTGGTCAACTTCCAGTGGAATCATCCAATTCCACTCTCCAGGCGAAATATACATGTCTACATGGGCAGGGGTGTTTAGTAACCATAGTACAAGAATAATTGACCGCAGAAGGTACCGAACCCTCGATGGTCGTCTTTTAGCGTACATCACTACCGACTGAGCCGTTCACCCCCAAAATCCAGCTGAGCCAAATGGCGTAGCTCATAGCGTCGTGAGCTTGAAAAATGATGCGGATCGATGGGATTTAAACGCGTTTTGAGTGAAGGAGAAGCGGATTATATTCAGGAATGTAATCCTTATCAAAGCATTTTTAAACAAAGCATTTTACGGTCCAATTTGCAGAATCGAGAGGAATTTGAAAAGCAACGCACCATCGTCTTCAGTAACAACTTGGCATTTCGCATCACCGAACGGCAAATTCGTGAGAGTACGGCTCAGTGCTCCCAACTTCTAAATCACCTTCAAATGCAAAAAATGCGCATGATTCATCACCGATAAAGTTTTTCTTTCACCAGTATGGTATGCTTGTTATATTTGTTTTTCAAACGGAATAAATATTAAATTGAAAATATCTTTGTTTTTTGTGTGTTGATGAAGTTTTGTCATATAATTCAAATAATTGGTATTTTTTTAGAAAGGAATTGTAATCAGAACATTTTTGAAAAAAAGTTTTCAAATTCCCAGATTGTCGCTTGAATGTCATGAAAACGGGCAAAGTGACTTTGTCAAGATGTGTTCAGTGTTTTATTCCCTCTGGTTTAACTTGGCCAAATGCCGTATTAGAAAAAGCGGCTTCTCGGGGCTGAGAGCTCTTGCTCATAGCGTTATTGGACGTGGAAAATTGTGCGGATTGATGTGATTTATTCGCACTTTATATTCAAGAATGTATTGCTTCATAAATTTCAGAAATTTCAGAAATTGAAGCTCTTCATAGGCTCTAAACCATTTTGCAAAACGGAATGACTTGAAATACACATCATAACGTTCTGCTGGACCCCGTGCCAATTTTCGAAGGTTCAGCTCAATGCTCTCAAACTGGACGTCATGACCAAGCAAGAAAAATAAACTGTAAATGTCCGCTATACTTTATTTTTTTCCATTTTCTGTGTGTCCTTGAATTCTCTTTGTTTGAATTGAATATCTTATGGTTTTATTAAACAAACTTATTGAAATGAAAATGCAAGCTAAGAATGAAATCTGTCTAAAAACTTTTGTCAGTTTAGATTATGAGCGTCTGTCGTCGAGGCAGTTGGCTCCCGCGGAAACATTAACAACCACCAATTCTTCATCCGTATCAGCCATACGCAGACCAACTTGTGGTGGTTTGAACTGCTGAAATGCTTTTTTTTAATTTTCAACATTTCTTAATTATCTATTTGATTTTCTATATCCCCTATCCTCCTGAAAACCTTACCCGAATTGCAGCTCCAGCGTATCCGCAATCTTGCATTGTTGCGTCATTAGCAAGCAACTCAGTTGGTTGAAGGTTGTCGTTGAGTTTCCATAACTCCATGTTTTCTACCGATAGCTGAAAAGCCAACATTTTGTATTCGATATGCGTGTGATTCAAAAACTTACTCTAGTCATGTCAGCAAGCATATGTTTCACTTCGTTAACAGTGGTGGCTGTATTGCAAGTGAGGAAGAAGTGCGTTTTATTACGACGCACTTCCAAATTGACTTCTTCGGGAACATGTCCTGCCATTGAAACTGAAATTAACTACTAAAATTTTGTAAAGAGAAGAGGAAAAGTAAAGCTCGCCAGATAGAAATAGCAATCGATGCAAACAAAGTGCTTACGAGAAAATGCCCTTTTTCATGTGCCCCCTCTATGGGATTACGATTAGCGTTTCCTTGACAACGCGAAGGGATTTGTTGAGGTGCTTCTATGAAACGAATGAATGTTTAGAAAGAGAACAATTAATTATACGTTGTTCGTTGAATAGGGGGCTTTTAAGCTGGTCAGCTCACTAAACAATGCAGGTGTACAGCGAATCCGGTGTCATGTTCACATCGGACGGGACCAGTATAATCCCAAGAGATGCAAAATTCTCACGTAAAGTGGTTATTAGACCTAGACCTGCCAAAACCGGTTTAATTGAGTAAGAAGCAATATTTTGAGTTCATTGAGAAATTTTGAGTCAATAACCGGAAAAAATGCACATCTCCGTGTTCCTTTTGAGCATTGGTTTAGGGAATTGAGGAAGGAAGAGTTTTCAGAACAACGTCAAGGTACATATGATGAAAATGAACCTTCAATTATCAAACTTAGCCCGTCCGTTCCAGGCAGTACTCCAAAATTTGGGCAAGGTTATCGGATATCAGCTGGAGCTAGAGCCGCGTGACAATCATGTGTTCTCTGATGCCAGCAGAGCATGAGCAGAGTCTTCCCCTCAATCCTCTTCTTGACTGCTTTGAATGACTTCGGAGTGGTCACCTAGGCTTCCCTTCTTTTTTGACTGCTGTTATGGTCCTTTCCAAGTCCCTCAAAAAAAAACCTTTCCAAGTCCCTCGTCTTAGACACCATGTCATAGACTCAGTTCAAACTATTTGTCACTTTACCTAGTCTCAAAAACACTTTCAAACCTCTCATTATCTTGCTATTTGCTACACAGACAAGATGGTATCGTGTGTCCTTTGATGTTAACGAGCGTACTCATACCACTTCTGTAATCTTGTCATCAATTCTTAAGATGCGTGGATAATTAGACCTATGAAACGAATAAAATTTATCTGAGGGTTATGATTTGAGGATTAGAATAAATAAGGTAAAATGAATCGGGAAGCGTTAGAGGAACTGGAGAATTAAGAGAATGGCGGAAGATATAAGGGATTTCAATGAGACGGCGGACTGAAAAAGAGGTAGAAACCATGAGAAGTTGTCTTTTTCCACTTAGAAATCGCATCTAAAATATTCCACTTTCTCACGAGCCAGATCTTAGCATTCAACTCACCTAATCATTTTATTCAAAGTTTGGTTTTGTAGTTGCATTGTCCATCCTCCGTTTGTGGCAAGTTCTGCACTGAAACAAGTTTTTTTCTTAACTTTTTCACGTTTAAGTCACCTTACAAATATTCGACGGGATGAACTTCTTCGAGGCATTTTTTTCTTGTGCATTTTTTCTTGCTCTCTTCCGAGTTGATTGTCGTGCCGGAGTGTAGGTTTCATTTTCCATGGCTTGAGGAAATATTGATGAGGCTGTACTTGTTATCAATCCGATATTCAAAATTTGTCGAAACACTTCGGGGGGCATCCAAGAGGAGTTTCCAGTTTGCGATGGGGCCGGAGGAGTTGGTGGAGGAAGGGGTTGAACTGGAGGGAAGATGTTTGGGAATGAGAATGGTAGGAGTGGTGGTAAAGGTGGCTTTTGGTTAATTTGTTGTGTCACGGCCCTTAGAAGGAGTTCAAATTGCATTGCTTTCAAGTTTTCTTCAGTATGTTTATAGATGGCCGCGAAAGCTGATTGTAGATTTTCAGGAGCAGCTTGAATTTCTTGAAAATCCGCTCCCGATTCATTTTTCTTCATTTCATCCTCACAATAAGCTCGTTTAACAGCTACCGGCTTGTGGATAATAACTGGTGGCTGTGGCGGTGGAACATAAGCACCGCGTTCCGGTTCCGCTTCCACATCCGAGATGGACGTTACATCGATGAATTCTTCGTGGTTGGCGAGGGATTCCGGCTCTTTTGGAGTTGGTGCGAGCATTTCTAAAAGTTAAAAAGGAAAATCTTGATTGAAAATTGTCAAAAGACCATTTTTACTAAGAGGGTCATATATGAGCGATTCTAAAATCTTCTTACTTGCAAGAATTGGCTGCTGTGGTTTCTGTCCAGTTTGGTTCAGAAAATGAGTCTCTGAAAAATTATTTTTCTATGTTGCTTGCTAAACGTGTCCGTTTCAATTACCAAAATCATTTTCTAGTTTGCTAAAAACTTCCGGATCGACTCCGAAGTCCTCCAATTTCAAGCTACTTGGCGCCTTTGACATCGAGAGGGGTGCACTGAAAAATCTGATCATCTTATATCAGAAAATGGCTTTCTACAGTCATCATTTCGTTAAATTTTTGTTTCAAAACTTTCCTAACCTCTTTTGGCAATGTACCTGCTGGCCTAGAAAAGTTGCGAAGACAGTAAACAGATCATTCATTTCTAATTGCCTGGTTTCTGGAATAAAACGATTTGGAATTCTTTGTCTTTGGATCAAAAATTAGTGATTTGTGATTCGGTTTGTTGATAAGTCGAAAATTGTTAGAAAATAATCCAAAAATGGCATGTTTTTGAATGTTGAAAATTTCAACGAAGGTCGGTTCAGTACGACGCGCAACTAGCAAGGGCGTGACAGCAAAACAATCATCAATTCATTAGATGAGATTGCGAGGTTATTGCCGAACAAAGTTCAGTGATTCGAAACAAAAAATAACGTACGTATGTAGCATGAGACAAAGTAGATGTGAGATTAAAGTGGAAACAAATGGTGTTAGTGAGTGTACTGCGATTTTCCCATGAGTATTGGAAAGTGTGATGTTAGAAGTGCAGACGGACATAGATATATGAACAGGAACAAGTTTCATTGTATTTTTCCCGCTGTTTCATGTTGCAAGGTTTGAAACTTTTTGGGAAAAGTAGCTGACACAGTACTAAACACTCATTTGGTGTGTTCTGTTCAGAAGTTTCTACTCGACCCGCACAAAATAAAACAAAAGTGCGTTTTCCGCACCATGGAAACTGAAGTTAGTCTGCTCTGTGCTAATCAAGCTCCAACTTATACACTCTCGAATGATGACAACAACAACAGACACAAGGTGCTCAATGGGTAGAGACTAGTAGACAACATGTAGGTGCGGCGCACGTGAGGAGGTTGAAGCACACAAGTGAAGAAAAGCGGCCAACAAAATAAAGTTCGTGATACTTACTGAAAGCAAAAAAGGGCTGGACCAACGGGAAAATAATTGAATGGCATTGAAACGGGCGAGCTTGTCAAGGTTACTTACATTAGCGGACATCGGAACTATGCACGATAAACGGTTTGCCGATGGACAAGAACTTCCGTTCTGATCATTCGACACGGCAAACCAGCGCATCAATTGACCGATGCGATTTGACGTGGGGCCAATTTTTGGGCGGGAGAGGTACTGCGTCTAAAAAATGCCATATTTGTTTGTCGTCTTTTTTTTTCTCGTAAACATGGCCTAAAACTAGGACACAACCTTCAAGGGGTGGTTTTGTTTTGAATGGAAAGCGGAATGATATGATGCTTTGGGTTTGGGGGTACTGACCATAGAGTGTCACAATATGTTATCTGATGAAGAATTCGTGAGGAAGAGTGAATGGTTTGGACACATCTTTGATTTTTATCTTCGAACGTTGTCCGTTTCACATTTTTTGCAGTACTATTCTATTCTTATTTGAAAAGAAAAGGTAGGGTCAGAAATTTCGCAACACATGGAAAAATTTCAACGAATTGACAAATGCCACTGATGATGTGTACTTTTTCTTTGAAAATTACCTTACTTACTTACTTAGGATACTCAGTAAGTAAGTAAAAGATCCCGTCAACTCTGAATCCCAAAAAACATTGTTTGAACACTGAGAAAAGTGCATCGGGAAAAGTGCATTGTTACGTCGTCGACCCCTGCAAACAAAAAATGCGTTTTGCGCGAATTTCCTTCATTAGGTACCGCACAAGGCCACACAAAAAAAAACCGGTTGTCACATAAGGGTATAAAAGTGAGAACTGCAGGGGTTGCTAAAGTGAATATTCTTTTTTTGGAGATTCGAAATACTGTGGGGAATTTAAAATATCGAGAAATGTAGACAAAGACAAACGGTTTTCTTTGGGTTAAACATTTTGATGAAAGGCTTCCATTTGAGATGACTTGGTGTGACCGTTTGATATTTATATCATTGTGATTAGAACTTTTCCTCTTCTTTCCTCTTGTTTAAACTGAATTTCTATGTATATAAACGGAATGAACTGTTGTTTCAAATGATGGTTTTGTTGAAAGGAATATATCGAAAAGGGGAAATGTACAGACATTCAAGAATTCTTGCGCGAGGTCGAACATAGATAAACCACTCCTTTTGACAGGAGGAAAGATGAAAATCGGTGTGCCAGGGGGCATTTTCCGTTCTCTACACACTAATGCATCCGATGTTGCCTTCTTTTTAAATAACTCTCTTCAAAAACTGTTTTACCTCGACCTCCAATCATTTCTTTTTACCTCTGTATTTATATTCATGGTTTCCAACAGTCAGGTGGGATCTTTATGTGCACCGACTCATGTAAGTCTAAGAATTCTGTCGGTCACTGTACTCATACGCTCTGTTTAGATATAACCTAAATTTTCAACTGTTTTTCTTCTACCGGGGGCATTTTTTGATTTTGTTATGTTATCTCCACTTTGCCCGTGTTTCTATCTAATCAAATGATAAAGATGTGGACACAGGAACCATAAAGAATGTTCCCATCCGCACCCAGACCTTTTCAAAAGCGAACAGTCACACTCCTGTCCCGCTTCTACTCCCTCACACTTTCACCATTTTGACCCCTACGCGCCCTTGTGTGTGTTCCCTGTCTTGTAACTTTTATATAACACATTACTTTAAAATAAAACAGGATTTTTTTTCTATTTTATTCTACCCAACTGTTTAATCCAAGAGGCAAGCACGAGCATTAACCAAAAAGAACCAACTGACCATTACATTGGGTTAAACAGTCTTTTTTCTGATCGCTTGCGTGCATGCTTGCATGTTATTCACGTATTTATTGATCACTAGAACAAAATGAAAGAAGGAATTATTATTATAAAAAAAATGTCGGTCGCCTCAATGAATCATAGAAGCCTTGGGCTGATTCAGAAAAAAAAATCTGTGAAGCAAAAAGCCCACGAAATGTCTCAGTACGTCACTGCACTGGTACGCCTCTCTTTCTCAACGAATTTTTGTTGCATTAGTACCTGTCGGGTATTTGTCTTGCAGTCCTTTACAGGGGAGGTCATTTTAGAGGACATTTCAGATAATTTCTGATTCTTTGTAAGATAAAAGGCACCCCAGCAGCAGTACAGGTTGACTGACAAACTTCTAGCCGCCATTTTTCGGTTTTACGAAAGTAATGACGTCTTCAAAATCGTTTTTAGTGCAAAAGTGCGAATATATATTGAACACTTTCTACCTTCAAGACGTCATAATGTAACTTTCGTAAAACCTGAAAGTGGAAACTGGAATTTTGCCAATCGACTTGTTTTAGGGTTCTCTTTACATTTAAATTTGAAAAAAACTAAATGGTCTCCAAAAATGCCTTTCTTTGTTAGTGCAAGATTAGATTGCTGTCAGTGATAAGAATTTTCATAGCAATTGTTTCTTTTCAATCAGCTAGCGGAGTATGTCTGCCATTCAGTTGTTCTCGTTCTGTTCGCAGAAAGGGGTAGATTACATCATCGCGGTCCCTCTTTCCTGCCGTTTGCGGGGGGGGAGGCACTGCATATTCTCCACGTGTCTGTTATTCTGTTCGTTTGCCTGTGTGAGCGGTTCCGCCACAACCACAACTTCATCACGGATATAGAGAGCATCTCATAAGGAAACACTAAAAAACGCTAATTTGTTCATGTTAACTTGTATTGCGCAAAGAATTCCGCCTGTTAAATTTTAAGGAACAAGGGTTACACTTTCTGTTTGTACAATCTATTTATTTGCCGACAAGTCTATGATACATGTTCTCTTAGCGCATTAGTCCTGCGAGCCGACATTTTACACTAATCCAATGGTCCCAAGGTAACTCGCCTTGCTCTCTCCCCTCCCTCCCACATTTTTTCGCGTGCCACACCAAGCGTATCGATTTTCCTTTTGACTGGATTTTTTGCTTTTTTCTCACTTTATATTTCGGAATTCTTCCAGAATTCTGGAAAATGGGTGGAAATTAAGCTGTTTCCTTTTTTGCCTCGTTACACGTGCTCAATTCACCAAATCTATTCTATTTTTTTTTCACTCAAAACGTCATCATTCCCTCCGGGAATATAGCAACTTTTTCCCTGTTTCCGGAGGATGCTAGAGCATGCGCTTGCCGCTTTTTTCCGAGTCCACATTCTCACACTCTCCAGTGTACCCCACAGCGACTCGTCGCTTTTTTTAATGCTTACTTGCCTTATCTGTCCTTTGCCACTAGGTACTTGTAACACGGTTGGCTCACAATCAGTGGTAAATATTTATTGATAAGGATACGTCAGGAATGCATTGGGGTGAAGAGCAGGAGCAGTAGTAGAAACGGGAAGAGGACGAATTGATCACAAAAATAAGGGTCACCGCCGTTCCGTTTTATCCGAGCGATCGACAGTAGAGATCCGGTTTTTGACATGTCAGTCTTCTTAGCCGATTTAGTCTTCTTGGAAATGCAATTGGGTTTCTGTCCTTTGCAAAGTGCAAATTTGAGTGTTGCATTCAGATTTCGCTGCATGTCGTGGTGACTCATGTTTAGATTGATCGTATCTACGTCACAACATCTTCTTTCATGTTTCGAAAGCTCCATTTCCTTTCTTTTTGCTCCCCATTCCCTTTCTGCCTTCCCAAAGTCATACGTCTTTTTTGTTTTAGCATGCCCCCTTCCACGTCGCCCGCAGTGTCTTCCGTCTCTCGTTCAGTTCCATTTGGTTTTATCAGTTGCGTCCGCCCTCTTATCTTTTCGTTCCCGTAGTTCTTCTCCCCGTTTCCTTCTTTTCACCAGTTGCTTCCAACTCGCTTCGCTTCTCATCTTTGCTTGTCTCACCCCCGCTCTCTCGCTTGCTCCGTCACGTTTTGCTCTGGAATTCTTTTCAAAGCTGGAGTTTTCTAAAGGAAGCATTTCGAAAACATTGCAACACGCGTCAGTAAACAATGTCCGGTTTTGAAATAACAAATTTGAAAAGTTCTCAGTTTTTTGTTTCCTGAACATTTCTCCCTTTTTATTACTTTTATTTCTTATTTCCTCCTTAACCGTTGACCTTCCAGAAAACTATGTCTGCGCGTAAAACACATCTGAAAGCTATGGAAGCGCCGACACTGAATAGTCTGTATTCCGATTCCGACGACGATGAATATGACCAGGTCATCATGAAAAAGCACTCAAAGCCGAGAAAGAGTATCGGCAAAAAAGAAGAAAGAGCTGCAAAAGGGAGTTCTGTTATCAAGCAGAATGCAAACAGTGAGTCTTCCAAGGTCATGCGCTCTTCTAATCATGTGTCTTTATCAGCGTCGTTTGCTCCCTTCTCCTCCTCCAAAACCCCAAATAATGCGAGATCGGGACTGTTGAAGTCGTCGGATTCAGAAATGGATTGTGAAGATGACGAGCATCAAATGCCGCCGTCGCCATCTCTCCAAAAGACCAAAAGAATCAATGGGAGACTGGTCAAAAAGACACCCAAACCAATCGGAGCTTCCATCAAGCGGTCAAGGGAGAGTACCATGAGACGTAAGATCAATTACAAGGAGGATTCGGACACCCCTGAAGAACCAGAGTCGGAATCTGATTCTTCTGATCCACCCACTCACGTAAAGAGCAGTGCAAAAAGAAGGAGAACGTCGAGTACGGCTCCTCGAATGCAGATGTTCCGCCAGGACGCGAATGGCTATAGTAAGTTGTTGCAACTTTTTTCAATGTAAAAATAAACGAAAGCTTCAGAAGAGGATTTCGATGGATTAAGATTCCATAAAAAGGATAGACTTCTGCTCTTCGAAGTCAGTGGCGAGCAAAAATGGTTGCAGGACTGGGCGGTATGTGTAGGAAAAGAATAATATCGGAAATGCAATTTTTTTTAGCACCCCGTAAAGGATGAAATGAAATATGCTCCATCTCTGCACATTCTTGAGGAAAATGTGATGCAGTATTTGGTAGGAGGACCGGTGAATTATAAGGAGATTCAGGATGCTCAAGGAGAGCCTAGAAAAGGCAGGAAACTGCTGAAAGTGGTAATTAATATTGAGAAAATATCGATAAATAAAGAAATTTCTTAGATTGACCATGTTCCGTCACATATTCGGAATACAAGCAGTCAGACCAACTTCAAAGTGAGTTACCCAAAGAATGTACATGTATTTAGTACAAAAAGCTACGTTTGTTCAGGTTGAGTCAATTGAAATTTGGAGTCACTACAAGAAGAACGAAGTGAAGCTTAATTGGCCGGTTGAGAAACTTACCGAATCGGAAGCATTGGACTACCAGAAGAAAATTGCTGCCAAATTGAAAATAACGAAATTCAAAGTTAAGGATGGAGAGGAAGAAGAGAAGGAAGAGGAGGAGGAAGAGCCTCAAGCGGAGAACTCGTCTAGAGGATCGTCGCATCATCCAATGTTCTGTGAAGATGGAAAGGAGTATGGTGAGTTAGAATAACTTGCTAACTTTGTCTATGCATTAAAAAATACTTTTTGTAGTCGAGGATGAAAATTCAGTGATACACCATCCGGACGACGGAGTTCTTCTTTTGGAAGTTGATGGGAAGCAAAAGTGGAAGGAAGATTGGACGGTGGGTGTATTTCAAATTTGTTTTTGGCAACTGACCTTTTTGTTTTTCAGCACCCAAACCCAAATCAGCGTAAGTTCACTCCATCCGTGCACGAACTCAAGGAGCATGTAAGAATAAAACGCACATAGTCTAAAATAATTAATGATGCACTATTAGGTATACAAATACATCATGGGTGGAGAAGACGGGATGCGGGAGCTTGAAGAGGCCCGACGAGGAAAGAGCAACGTGGTTGAAATGCTTAAGAAGGTGAGTTGTCTTTGCTTTAAATTTGAATATCCTACATATCTGGAGTTTTAGATTGAAGAAAAGGCGCACATTCGGGATATAAAAAACCTGAGCAATTACCCGGTAAGTTTTTCAAATAAAATTGGGCATCATGGTTTTCTGTTCCTCTAGGTTGAATCAATTGAAGTGTGGACGTACCACAAGGGCTATCAGGTCAAGTTCAATTGGCCAGTGGAAGATCTTGACAAAGATAGTGCTCAAGACTACCAGAAGGCAAAGATCAATGCGATGAGGAACGAGTATATGGAGGTGGATGAAGACCTGCGAGAGGAATTCGAAAACTCCATCGCTACAAAGTATTCCGAAGAACAGAGATTGCTGCTGCAATCTCAGCTCGGTTCCCATCTGAAGGACTCGAGAGAAAATATAAAGCTCAAAGAGAAGCTGAGCAAGAAGGAAAAGGAACTGGAAGCTTCCAGAAAAGAAAATGAGGAACTGAAGAAGCAACTTGAGCTCCTCAAAAGCTCCGAGCGCATAAAGGACGATTCCTTGTTCATTGCCAGAAAGGCCGCAGACATCAATGAAAAAAAGGTGGCAGAGTTGAAGAAGATCGTCGAGGAAAAGGACGCCCAGCTTCTGCAACAGAGAACGAATGACGCCCGACTCGAGGCATCGGCGGAGAGAATCAGAGCAATGAATGCCGAAGTCTTTAACCTGAGAGGACAGAGTCAAGCTCGGCTCGACGCCTTGGTTCTGAAACAGAACGAAGCCACCAGCTATCACTCACTTGCTGAGAATCTCCACAGGCGACTAGTTGTAGCGGAGCAGCAACTCGATGCCGCCGAAGTCAATCGAAGAAGATTGCTGGAGGAGAAGCGTAAGGTTCAAGAAGAACTTGACACGGAAAAGCAGAAAGTTGCCACGGGAGAGAACGCGGCTCACGCGTTGACCGTTCAGCTTATGAATAAGGATAAAGAGCTCAATGAGCAGCGAGTCGCCATTCAAAGAATGAACGAAATTATTAATTTTCTCAAGATGAAGCTGAGCAATGCGGCCAATGCTTAGCAATGTCATCGTCATCGTTTCCTCGTTCCTACCTTTCGTTTTAGTTTTCAGTCTTCAATTCAATGTTTTCTTGTCCTATATTTTCATTTTCCTGCCATGTTTCTTCCGTTTATCTGTAAACCAGCCCATTCATAATTCGGAATTGCTTACTATGTCAATTTAACTGATCAAATCTCCTCCACACGCATGTTTCTCATTCAAAAAATGACATCTTTGCACATATGAAAGTACCTTTTTGTACTGGTGCCAATTGGAACATGTGGTTGTTTATTTACTTATTTTTTGTCTATTGATTTTTGTCTTGGGCGTTTATGTTGTGTTCTAAAACTTGTGAAACATTGAAATAAATTTTTATGTGATTTGAAAAGAAAAAGAATAACGATTACCTTGCACAACCTGTAAACGCAAATTTGGTCCCATATCTCTATGTATTTGAAAAGGTCAAACCCATTAACAGCAAGCAATTTGCAGTTTTTATTCTAGTAGTATTAGTAAAAAACATTGTTAAAATAACAGATATTATTGTTTTCTGGGAAATTGAGCTACTTGGCCTAGAAAATTCAAGCCGCGACGCGGCACGTGACGCGTGGGTCTTGCAGCGCTACAGTCAAGTTTTTTCGCAAAGTTGTTATGCGCCTTTAAAACGGCATACGGTTTCGAACGAAATTTTTTCGTTTTTTGGGTTACTGTTTCAAAGGCGCATAACAACTTGGCCAAAAAACTTGACTGTAGCGCTGCGAGACCCATGCGTCGCGTGTCGCGTCTTGCTTGTATTTTCTAGGCCATGTAGATCATTTTCCCAGAAAACAATATGTAATAGTTTTCAAAAATAAACCTTTTACTGCTGATGAACGTTTTTCTGTAACTGAGTCGTCAGCAGAAAAGAAGAAAAGAGCAAAGACCTTTTTCATTAACTGTATTTCAAAAATGTTCCTCTCCCGTCCTGCATAACCTGTTAAGTTGTTTTGGACAACAATAATTTGTCTTCATAATCCGCTTTGTCGGTCCCTCCTTAATTATCCGCAGAATACAAACGGAAAGGTATGATTGGGGTGTCTGTTGTGCCATCCGCGCGAACAACTCGGTGACACCACTTCTGATTGCGCAATCCCCGTAGGAATCATGAGCATAGGGGTATCGACATTACCGTTGACCCCTTCGTTCACTCTGTTCCAAAGAGTTGCTAATACGACTTGAAAAGGTCCATATTGATGTACTTGCAAAGGAATCTTACAAGTTGTAACCAATATTTTCAACAGGTGTGCAACAAACCATCCTTGTCCATTCGGTATGCGCTAAAGGGGTCCAAGGGGGTAGAAACAAGTCTCCTGCTGTGAATTCGTCAGTGATACGTGCGCACAAACGTTTTCTCGACCGCAATTGCCTACCAAAACGTCTTTGGCAAACGCGTCTTTCCAGATTTGTTTGTATGGTTTTATCTGCCTTTTTGATAAAGTTTTAAAAAAAAACTGTATTCGTATTTGTTTTAATCATATAGTAGAAAGCAATAAGCGTGATAAATGATCGTTTGATGCGCAAGAGATCAGTTGATAAAAGTTTGTGAGGAAGGTGTTGGGTAGAGATTTGAGTGTATATGGTAAAGAGGTTGGGTTGGGGGAAGGGGGTACAAGGTAAAGGGCATTAGTCTTGTTGAATAATGAAAATATGAAAAATGAAAAGGAGAAGAGAAACGAAAAGGGGAAGTCATTTGAAAAATTGAGAAATAAAACTGCGTTTTAGGTGGATATGGATGACACAACAAATTCTTGGAATGACTGCAAACGGACAAGATTGATACGGGCACAAGTACCTGGATAATCAAAATGTTCATATAGTCTTACATTGAATTCTTTTTCACTTACTCTCATTTCCAGAAAGATACTCAGGCGAAACGAGGTGCGGTGGAGGAATGTCGGCCGGTGAACACTTGCAGAATCCGCTTTCCTTCTGTCCTTTCTTGTTTTCCAGGGAGTTTACTTTTGCCTGTGATATCTTCAAATCTCTCTCCAGCCATTGTATTCTTTGGTTACAAACGGCTAATTTAATTCCCATCAAGAAATTTTTGTCTTCGACGTGTTGCAGCTGGCTAGTCGAAGCTTGCAGAACAAGATTTGTCATGTGAAATTGATTTCTTTGAGCAAAGGAATCATTTTTACAATCTTTAGGCTCACTTCTACCATCCTCGAGGTTCGCCTGTCCGTCCCATCTGCTCCTCTTCGAATTTTTGCTTTCCTCGATCTTGTCTTGATTCGATTTCTCGAGTGTTCTTTTCCGTCGGCCAATTTTGATTTCTCGCGATATTCGAGGTGAGTTCACGATTTCCTGATTTTGATGATCGTCGATTAACTTTTTCGGAACCAAAGCTTCTTCTTCTCCAAGGGCTTCTTTGAGCTTTTTAATGATTTTTCGATGTGTTTCTTCCAGCAGTTGCTCAGTTTGTGCTTTTTCCTCCATGATTGTCTTCAATAAGTCTATCGCCTTCTGATGCTTTGCTTCCACAACTTCTTGCTGAGCTTGCGCTTTTTCTTCCATTGCCTTTCTCAGGTCATCAAGTGTTTTCTTATACTCTTCCTCAAGCTTTGTTTTTTCATCTTGAGCTTCCTTTTCCATTGTTTCCTTGAGCAGCTCGATGGCCTTTTGATGAGCTTCTTGCACCTTTTTTTTCTCAAATTCAATTTCTTTCTGAAGTTTGATTTCCGAATG
The DNA here is from genome assembly GCA_900536345.3 of Caenorhabditis sp. 39 LS-2015. NCBI lineage: Eukaryota > Metazoa > Nematoda > Chromadorea > Rhabditida > Rhabditidae > Caenorhabditis > Caenorhabditis waitukubuli. The sequence goes on along the minus strand of LR580505.1, from coordinate 61,384 downwards.
GCAAGGCATGGGTTTTTGCTTGTTGCTTCTTTGATTTCCATTCGCTCCTTGCGGATCTTTCCAATTCACCGTGACCTGGTTTTTTTCGTGGAATGTCCAAATTTCCACCGAGCGCGCCTGAAATAAAATTTTGCTAAGAGTGATGAAAGAACATTTGGAGAGTAGAATGCTTACCAATTCGACGTCGCCATTCTGATACTTGATGAACATTGGAATGTTTATCTGAAATTTCATGAAAATTATTTCAGAACGAACCAGTTCTAGTTGAAAAACGCACCTCCGCCAATTTTTCCACTTTCATTTCAGATTCTTTTGCAATTTTGGATGCGTCCAATGTTGCATTATCGAGCCCACCTTGTTTCAATAACTCATCGTACACCTGGAAGAAAAACAACGTTTTTCATCAGCCTCTTATCAAATTTCTTTGGAAACAACAATCACAAACCGCGTTTGTCAGGGTATGGACCGTGGCCTCGTAAGCGTTTTCTGTGGGCGTGGATTTCTGGAAAAACACGAACGTTGGCCAAAACTTGCTAGCCAAAGTATAACCTCGGGATCGATTGTCCATGAAACGCTATTATCAATCACAAACAACTTGAGACCCATATTGGTAACGCTGGTTTGGCTCTGGGCTGACTTGGCGGGAAGCATGATAGCGTGGAGCTGAAAAAATGTAAAATTATGTAGTTTTTTCAGATTAGAAAAAGAAATTGCTTGTCTAACAATAAGAAGAATGGAAGGTCTGCTCAGAAACAATCAAACTACAATTTTTTTGTTTTGATTGAGTGACACCTGGTGGGCGTCCGACAGAAGGAATGTTTCAATATTGTATGAGAGTTGCGGAGGCGTACTTTTAAATTCCATCATAGATATTATTGTTTTCTGGGAAAATGAGCTACATGGCCTAGAAAATGCAAGCCGCGACGCGACACTCGACGCGTGGGTCTCGCAGCGCTACAGTCAAGTTTTTTCGGCCATGTTGTTATGCGCTTTTAAAACGGCATACGGTTTCTAACGTTATTTTTTTGATTTTTGGGTTACTGTTTCGAAGGCGCATAACAACTTGGCAAAAAAACTTGACTGTACCGCTGCGAGACCCACGCATCGCGTGTCGCGTCGCGGCTTGCATTTTCTAGGCCATGTAGCTCATTTTGCTAGAAAACAATAATAGGAAAAAGGATCTCCCTGTATTATTCACTATGATCTTAATAACTGATAATCACAAGCCCAACTATATCACGGATATGACGAGCAACCCAGAAGGACACCGAGAACGAAGGACATTAAGAAAACGAGGCATTTTTTTGTTGCAAGAGGATTAGAGGTCACTTGCAACCAATTCTTTGAAATTTCGCGCAGGGTTTCGAAAATCTTACGAAAATAACGTGAACTTTGTTAGAAACGGCTCGCCCCCCCCCCCTTCATTGACTTTCTAGAGTTTCAATACTAATCAAAATTGCCCGCAGCATTTGAAAAAGAAGACGGAAAGTGCAGAAAAAAGAATACGCCTAACAAAATTTGGCAAAAAAGTCGTATGATAAGCGCTAAGAATAATCGATGAGATGAAGCGGAGACGGGAAGTGAACATTGCGAGAAGAAACGCAAAGGTAGCTGCACTCATGGTGGAGGGAAAGGGTGAGGAGGAGGGTTGATTTTGGAAATGAGTGCGAGCGTCAGGAGGAAAAAAAGCATATCAACGCGCGAGATAATAATAATAATAACATGCCCAGAGCTGGTTGTCAATAGAAACTGGAGAAATGTCACAATGATTTGTATGAGTAAACGATGCACCGTTGCGATTTGTCGATTGATGAAGCGGGAATCAGATATCAATTTCAAAATGAAGACAATTATTTCACAAAAAGTAGGAGAGACGACAGAAAGACAGAAACCGTGTTCCTATGCGGCAAAGTCATATGCTCTGTTGTCCAGCAGTGAATCTTGCTGAACCCGTCTCTCCGTTATGACTTGTCGCGGTCATGTTGTTATTGTGCTAGTAAGTGGGAGTTTCGTTTGAAGAATTGTTGGGACAGTGAAAAAAAAAGGATTTTTCGAGTTAAAAATTATTGTCATTCTTCCATATAGAAATTTCGGAATTCAAGAAGGTTCACTTGGGACCAATCGCAGTTGCTGATTTCTGTTAGAGTCAAAAAGTGGAAAAAGAAGATGGGCATTCTTCTGCACTAAATTTGCGAGTGGACACGATGATCCACGCACATTTTCAATCTGACCCACCTTGGAGTGACTCAATGATGTGTTGCGTCGACAAAGAGCCCTTGCACAGACCACAACACTGCTCGCAGTGAGAGATGAGGCATATTACGGATTTTGGGTGAATATCTGCCTGCCACCGATTCTCGGTGGGCAGGGCAGGTAGCGCGTCATTGCCAACTGCGATGTATATACGCAGCCAGGAGTCACCATCACTTGGTCTAGAGAATAAAAACGGTTTCCCATAATGATTGACGTTTTCAGATTCTTAGAATTGAGCATCACCCCGGCCGTCATTATCCAAACGACATTACTGTGCACTAGAAGCCGGAAGTGCTAGAAGGAAACGAGGCTGAGGCATACCGGAACGAGATGTTGAAAAGGATTGATGAATACAAAAGAGAAATCTTAAAAAACAGCAAGGAACACAAAGAGTATGAGAAGAAAATGCTGTAGATGAAGAAAAGCAGGAAATTGAGAGGAGCAATGACAATTTGAAAACCGAAAAAAATTAGTTCAAACCTCTACAGCAAACGAGTACCGGTTAGAAATGGAGATTTTGGATCTCAGTGAGCAGGTGTAGAATCTGAGTCGCGATCACAAAACCGCTAAACAGAAGATGAGGACGGAGATGGAGAACCAAAGGAGAACCTTCGAAGCTGCGGATTTGAAGACAAAGAAAGAGGTGGAGAATCTGAAGTTTGAAAAGAAATGACTCTGGGAAAACCCTTTTTATACTGATCAAATCTTGAAGAAAGAACGAAGAGAGCATACCCAAAAGATTCAGGAAAAGGACGATTAGTTGAAGAAAATGGAGGAGCAGATGAAGCGAAAAGGAAGAAGAATTTGCCCGTCGATTGGGACGGATTTGAGCTGAGTTGTTCAAAGTAGCACTGATTGTGAGGTATTTAGAATTGTTATTGTATAGATTTCTAGTTTCAATTATTTTTTGTCGTTGATAGATACCTTTTTGTTGACAGATCCACTGCTCATTTAAGGCTAAGTGAACTTGGGAGTTGAGGCGAGGACTCGAACTTGTGGCCGGCCTCTCGACTGCTAGCGGGTACCACTAGGCTATCGACCCCCGCTCAGTATGACCAGCTTTGTTATGAATGCACACAACCACGAGAAACCGAGAAAATTATACCCTATCACACGCGCGCGCAAAATTGGCAGTCAGAACCCTATTCCCTACGGATAATCTCTTAATCATCCACCTCTTCTCATTTTCATATACATACCTTTTCCTTCTTCCAACTTCATTAGTACTCTTTTCTCCACATCAGTTTCACTTTCTCCTTCTCGTCACGTTTTCTTATTATTATTATTATTACTCTGTTCTTATTTGTAGCGTCATCTTGCAGATTCTCTCTATCAACTGCGTGAGCCAATCGCTATCAATCGCCAACCATGAGCCAATCGTCATCAATCGTCAACCAGGACATCGTCCTCGGCAAAATGTACAAGAGAGACATGCCGGTGAGTTTGTCTTCGATATCTTAACTTCCAACGTAATTCATCCTTTTTTTCAGAAATCTCAAGACGGCAAGAACTACTTGTCAACCGTTCTCAAGAACAACAAAGAAGTTCGTTTCCAAATAACGCTCCTTATACAAGATTGTTTTTCAGATATACGGAAGGATTCTCCGTCTTCCAGATGTGCGGAGGCAAGTGAAGGAGCTTGAGGAGGACAGCTTCCCGGTCGAGGTATGCTGAAACCTTTTATAATCACGTAAAGTTTTGAATGTTAGGTTGCGCCGCCAAACACCACCATGTTCATCTATAACGGAAGATTGGGGGGACCAAAACTGAAGGTGAGCATATTGTTTGAGTAAAAACGAACAAAACACTTTCATCCTGATTTGAGGTGGAAAAGATCGTCGTGCCGTTCTCCGACCACATGAAAATGGAAGTTCACTGGGCCGGACCAGTCGTCGATTTGCCCCCAGCGCCGGCTGCAATCGATCGAACTCCGCGAAGAGGACGAGGACGCCCAAGGAAATTCCGTAAGAATAATTATTCCAGATTGGGTTGAAGGGATTGAAATTTCAGAGGTCGAGACGACTGAAGAAAGGGACAACTGGGATGAGGTAGAAACAAGGAACGAGACCGAAGCAAGAGTTGAGGAGGTGGAAGAAGGAGACGATACCGAAGCGATGAACGAGGCTGAGGCGATGGAGGTGGCGGAAGCGAGGGGCAAAACAGGAGTCCGTGAACAAGACGTCAAGGATGTCCAGAACTTCGATGCTGAAGAGTTCGAGCAACCACAACGTTGGTTTTCAAAAAAAATCAAATAATCAATACCCATATTTCCAGGGAAACGAACTGCTGGTGATCAAGGAGAACGCCCGGAACCAAAGCGTTTTTTTACGACGGAGGGATTGCTAGGTACTGTGACATTAATAACTGTGACTTTGTAAAATAAGTTTTATTTTAGAGCCAGACGTCGGCCATGTGGAGAGAAACATCGTTCCGACAGAAGAAAGGGAAGAGAAGAAGAAAATTAAAGAGCTAGAAGAAAAAGTCCAGAAAATGGAAGAAAACGAGAGAACCCGGGATGAACAGGAGAAGAGGAAGAACGAGAAATGGACGAGACAATCGGAAGAAAAGGACACTCGAGTTCACGAGCTTGAGCAGCAATTGATCGAAGAAAGATCCGTCTCCCAAACGAGACAAAATGAACTGAAGGTGCAGGTCGAACAGCTAAAAGGCGAAAATGAAGGAAGCTGTTTTGGCAGAAACCTGGCGCAAGAGGCGGTCAAAGAACTTCAAGCCCAACGCTTCCAGGAAAAGGAAGAACTTAAGAAAGCTGGAAGAGAAAATAGAAACTTGTCCAAAAAATGTATGAATTTGGAGCAAGAAAAACAAAAGCTAAATTCGAGCTTGAGCGAAACCAGTATAAGAGTGAGAGAGTTGGCAAGGGAGAACACATCCCTCCGTAGACAAAATGAGGGCAGTCAACGAACGATCGATCTACATGATACAGTAACTGGACGTTTACGGAAGGACACGATTGCAGCAAAAAAGGAAGCTGGAGAATTGAGAACGCAAAATGCGGAAATCACAAAAAACGCATCGGAAGCGGTTCAGGAGATGAAAAATAAAATAGAAGAAATGAGATCGGAGCATTCAATGGAAATTGCAATGCTCCAAGCCAATCAAGCCAATGGAAACAGGAGATGGTAATCGATGCATTCTCATTGGGTTTTTGTGGTTGCTTTCTTGATAATACTTCGTTTGAAATATTTATGCTTTCCCAAAAGTTAACCCTTTGTGTTTTTTGTGATTGACTGAATAATCTAAATCTAATATGAATAAATAAAAATAAAATGACAGTAAAATGGAAAACGTGAAAAATCTGGGGAGTCCTCATTCTCTTTAAGGGTATTGGAGGAAACGACGTGGCTCTACTTCGTCAGAATGTTTTGAAAATAATATTAACCGCGCTACTGACTGACACTGCCTTGTTCTCTTTTGACAGTTCTTCTCAGCGTCCGCTCCGCTCCCACCCCTCATTGTAAAAATCAAACTTTTGGTGGAGTTGATCGTGTTGATTCAGAATTCGTGTTTTTACTCAACGACAAAACGTCACCCACCGTACTCCCCTTAACACCGCTCCCCACATCATCTGACTCTCTCATTGATTGTTAATTTGAGCACATGCTGCTATCTACGTGCGTACTAATTCCCATATCACCCAAAGGGCGCGCGTAGAGCTGATGCAATGGGCGGAGCCTGGAGCAGTGTTGATTGTCACTACTCACATGATAAGTATATCTCATTCGCTGAGTTTGTCGACTCAGAAGACGTGCGTCTTTTATTCTGACTATTCTCGATTCTCGTTCTTCGGGAATTTTTCTACTAGCCATTGTGATCGCTTCAAAATGCCGGTTCTGCCAGGTATTCTGATGGACATCAAAGAAGCAGCCGAGAATCTCCGAGAAGGCCGCCATGTTTATCATTGCATTCGAGCACTTTTCTACGGAAACGACAATTTGTATTTGATGCGAAAGTATGAGATTGAGGAACTTGCGATGAAATATGTGGGGGATGAGCATGTCGGGGATGACGCGAAAGATTTGCTGTGGAAGATTGAAGAGATGAAGAGAACCGGTGAGTTCTCAATGGGGCTCACTTGCATTTTTGTATCTGTCTGTTGTCAGGCAAGGTAGATGTCCTCAATCCATCGGATGGCAATAACAACTCGGAGGATGACAATCAGAAATCAACAGAACTCGGTGAGCTAACAATCGAGCGCACTTCCCCTGTTAACTCACAGTTTGCAGACATTCAGAAGGCGGAGGAGGACAATGAGAAGCTGGGTGTTTCCATGCCGCGCGAGAAGTTCAAAGTGCCAATGAATCCTGTTGAGGGAACGGTTGGGAGGAAGAGATTCTATCCGGTGCATGGTTAGTTGGAGATTTACTGTGTAGGGGAAATTTGAGTTTTTGAATGAATTCAGATGCCAAAAAGGCGCAGGAATTGAAAGAAGACCTTAAGAAGGCATCCTGGACTTCTTCCAACTACGAAAATCGATCTGAAACATGTTCCACGTCTGCTCAGCTGCAAGTCAACCAAACACACGAAGAACAATTGAAAAAACGATCGGTTTCTGTCCAGGAAACCGACGAAGAATGCTGGTGGTTTTGATAGTTTATTGAATTCGTTCAAGTAAGTTTTCCTGTATAAATTTCAAACTGTAAGATAATTATGTTATTTTAGAGAACCGCCATCAATGATTGTGCAGATGCATTACACTCCGATACTGGCTGGTCATTTTTGACCTGGCACATACAGTTTTCTGATGATATCAATATTTTCCTTTTGTTTCTTTCCTCTTTCCCTTTTTCTTTTTCTTTTTATCCTAAAAACCTCGTTTAACAAAAACATTTCCTTATCTTCAATTAACTATATATGTAACGTTTAATAAACTTAACTTCAATGAACCAGGAAACACTGTCTGTTGCAAGGAGGCCTCTTGGCCCGACTAGTATTGCCTTCTTCCCACACAAACCGTACCAACCAGTGGAACCGGCGTCTCCTGCTAGGCAAGGCTACCCAAAATATATACGTTTCCTCTATTTTGGGGCTCCCGGTGGACCGGGTGCGTTTGATGGGAAACCGTGTTGTGCCAGGATCCGTGTGAACATCATCGAATTGTTGAACACATCGCAATTGAAGAAGTGTGAGACAAAAATTGTATCCCCGCACCGATGGAAACAGAAAAGTCGAAAATTTCCCCAGAAACGTACATCTCGGCTCACATTTTTTCTTTCGATTCCAGAGTCACTTGACAAAAAAAAAAATCCCACGACACCTTTTCCCTTCAGCGCCGATTGTTTCTTTTTTCTCTCCAACCTTCAGCCAGTTGCCACAGAAACGGACGCGATTCCACCTTTATCCCTTCTCGCGCTGCTAATTGTCACCTTGACCGTGTATGCCACGCGCACACAGGCACCAGCCAGACAAATGCTAATCCAATAACTTATTGGATGTTTTCGCCTCATTGGCACTTATGCAATCGCAACATGAATCTTGTACTTCATTGTCTCATCCGCACGTCTTGATCCATATTTCATACATTCCTTTTGCAGATTTCTCAATTTTGCGTTTGTCTGTCAACAGTTAAAGTCAATCACCACCCAGCTACCAAATCGGACCAAATGGCACCAAAAAAGTGAGTGAAGAAGAAACTCTCGAAATATTTTAAACATGATTTGTTTTTAGACAGCATATCGTGGAATATCGTGGCAAAAAGAAGAAAGTCAAGTCATCAAAGAAAACAGAAGAGATTGTCACACCTTCTGCAGACAGCGTTGCGAAAGAAGAAGTATTGAATGGAGATGAGAAACCAGCAATTGTATGCACTACCGAATCGACTATTGACGCAATGTTTCAGCATCTCAAGACACCTCTGGAAGAAACTGGAACGGAATATTCTCTGGAGATAAAAGGGAGCAAGAAACTGGACGAAATGCATCTGTGGTTGGGCGGCGATTCGACACAAATGTTCAAAGTGATAAAAGAGTCGGATTGCTCAGCGGAATATCATAACAAGACAAAGAAAGAATTGGTCGAGCCAGTCCATTTATTGAAAACTCGACTTAAGGACCTAGTTGGACAATGCAAAGAAGTAGAGAAACAACACAACGACAACGTTGAGAAACTAAGAAACGTTATGGAAAAAATGAAGCTCCTGGAGCAACAAGTTCAACTTATGAAGATTATTTTGGAGAGGGAAGAGGAAACTGTGCAGGATGATAATGAAATGTGGATGTCTAAGCCAACGGAATACAATATGATGGAGAGTTGTCAGATTGACGAGAAAAATGAAAAGTGCAAGGAAAAGGAGCAGCTTGAGGAGGAAAACGCGCACCTCAAAACGGAAAACGAGGAACTCCGCTTGGCGTTGAGAAAAGAAACGGAACAAGAAGAAGAAGAGGAAAACGCTGAGGCTAATGATTTTTAATTTGATACTCCCTTTTTTTGAGGCCAGTTGCATTGCAAATTTCACATCAATACCCTCTCACAGTGCTTCATATTTCCTGCATAATACTCATGATTCGCACTGTTGCTATCCTCCCTTTGTTTATATGTACCTGTATTTCCATTATTGATAAACAAACTATATGTATACTCAAATCAATTTTTTTAAATTTATTCTTTTCATGATTTTCTAACCTTTATTGAGAATAGATTCGTTAGAAATTGTAGATGTCGGAATTTCCTTCAATACTTACGGATCCACATATTTTGACACTGGCTTTTTTAGAATCCAGTTGCAATTTTCGGATTATTAAAACGTGATTTTTGTAATGGGTAACGTTTTTGTGGTTATAAATAAAAGGAGCAGATGGGCTTAATCTTCTTGAATATTTTGGAGGCGGGTAGTTCAATAGGATGAGACGGTGAGTTCATAGAGGAAAATCTCATAATTGAGCCGAGCAGGTAGCTGGTTCACAACCGGGTGTGCTGAATCCTTTCCCAATAGACGGACGGTTTCCTATGAGGGAACATATGAATGTAGGGTTTACCTCAATGTGAAAAACTTTAACTTTTTGTGGAATTTTTTGCTCGATTGTGGCTAGCTTAATGTGTACAGATTTTGAACTAAAAAAAACTAACAAATATCCGATAAACAAACTCAATCTGTTTATCAGAAAACTTGAACAATAGTTGATTTTTTTCAGAAAAGAAGCAATTGCCCCAATTAAATATTTATCAGCAGATGTGACATTAATTTGTGTAACAGTTTGGGATGATGAGGGAATGAACGAAATTATCTTAACAGAGAGGATTGGAAGGTTTTCGTTTTTTGTTTCATTTTTTGACGCCAATTAAGTGTTCATAAGCAGGTGTGACACCTCCAGGTGTATTAGTTCTCCGATGATCAGATTTGTGTGACAAGGTAACTAGTTGTGTATTAGGTGCAGATGAATAGGTGCAGACAAGGTTCGGTGTCTCCACCTTTCTGGGAGTGGTCGTAAGAAAGTGGGTGGATGTTCTTTGCAAGTCGCATAACTGTTCTTGTTGCTCCTCATCATTCTTTTGGTCATTCCATTTGGTTACTGGTCGTAGTCGTCTTTAGTCGTTCTGGTCTAGTCTAACCATTCTTCTTACAGTTCTCTTCTCTTCCCAAACAATTTTTGTGAGAAAAATTTCAAAATGATTATGAACACGTAAGTCACTGTATCTCTTCTTATGGACAAATCATAAAACTGTTTTTTAGCAAGCCAATTTTCAACGAGTCAAAGCTGACCTATGTCGAGAATGCGAATAAAAACGCCAAGTGAGTTTTCAAATAAATTGTAGCTTACATACTCATCCTTTTGTTCAGGCATCCAGGACTTCTTCCAACTGCGGAAATCAATCTGGAACATGTTCCACGTCTGCTTAGCCGCAAAAGATGTGCTGACCAATCAGCAGAAGGAACACACGGAGAACCATTGAAGAAAAGAGCGGTTTCTGTCAAGGATAACGAAAATAAAATGCTAGTGATCTTTCTGATCTACTGCATTCTTTCAAGTGAGTTCTCCTGTCTAAATTTCAAACTGTGATATTCATGTATTGTGTTATTTCAGAGAACCGCCAACAATGATTCTGCAAATGCATTGCACTCCGAGACTGGCCGTTTTTGACCTGGCACACACAATTTACTTTCATTATCGATATTATTCCTTGTTTTTTTTCTCTGCTAATAAAACTTGACACTTTACAAATTTGATCTGTCTATCATCTTCTCGCGAATTCTAACAGTCAACAAAGTGAATAAAATTCCCTGCGTACTAAAATTGATGCAAAAAAAAACAGGATATTCCCGCCGAGGGTATCTACCATATTATTGCGGAGCAGCTGGGCTTAATCTCTTCAAATATCCTTGACGGGGGCAGTTCAGTGAGTGAAAAGGTAAATTATGGAATTCATTTGAGTAGATAGACCGATCACAGCCAGGAGTGCCTCTATCTGAGAGACATAAACTTATTAAAAAACTGTGACTTAAGAGCGGTCTGTTCACATGGAATCACTACGCGTTTTGTTTCTTTTATATCTGATCAACTGTGCATACAATTGACAACTTAACGTAGCAATTAAATATGTTCTTTTATAGGATAATTTTCTCTAACATAAACCCCAGCTTTAAAGTCAAATTTGATAGCTCAGAAAATACTGCTCATTTTATAATTGGTACGGCTTGGTGAGGAATACAAAAAAAAGTCACCCGACAGAGCACTTCAAAGAGTATCAAAGACCTATTTATGTGGAGCAGATGTGGCTAATCTGCAAAAATAAAGCGGCTAGTTCAACAGGATAAGTCTGCCAGAGAATCCATGAAAACTAGATAATTGAGCCGACAACCTGCTTGCAAACAAGTGTGCGAAATCCACAAATGAAATAAAAAATGGGGGAAAGGGGTTGATGAGGGAATGAACAAAATTATCTCAACAGAAAAACTCTAAAGTGTTTTGTTTTCTATTGTATTTTTTTTATGAAAAGAAATCTGTAATCCTGAAACGAAAGAAATCTTTCCAGATGAAGATGACTTTCCGTCTAAAACATGCAACCCAAATCTTCACACTTATTGTTACGTTAAGGCGGCATGTTCAAAGAAATGACACTATAAGCATTTCTTCGAGACAATGACACCAATTAAATGTTCATAAGCAGGTGTGACACCTACAGGTGCAGTATTTCTCCGATGATCAAATTGTGTGACATGGTAACTAGTTGTGTGCTAGGTGCAGATGAATAGGTGCAGACAAGGTTCGGTGTCTCCGCCTTCCTGGGAGTGGTCGTAAGAAGGTGGGTGGATGTTCCTTGCGAGTCGCATAACTGTTCTTAGTGCTCCTCATCATTCCTTTGGTCATTCCATTTCGTTTTTAGTCGTACTCGTCTTTGGTCGTTCTCATCTAGTCTAACCATTCTTCTTACAGTTCTCTTCTCTTCCCAAATAATTGCTCTCTGCACTTACTTCAAAATGATCATGAATATGTAAGTCATTGTATCTCTTTTTATATACAAACCTTAAAACTGGTTTCAGTCAGCCAATCGTCTCCGACTCCAAGATCTCTTATGTTAAAAGTGCTCATCAAAACAACAAGTGAGTTTCTGAACAAATTATAGCTTACATACTCATCCTTCTATTCAGGCATCCAGGACTTCTCCCAACTGCGGAAATTAATCTGGAACATGTTCCACGTCTGCTCAGCCGCAAAAGATGTGCTGACCAATTAGCAGAAGGAACACACGGAGAACCATTGAAGAAACGGATGGTTTCTGTCGAAGAAAACGACAAAAAAACGATTGTGATCTTCATGATCTACTGCATCCTCTCCAGTAAGTTTTCCTGTCCCGTTTTCGGTTGTAATGTGCCTTTTTGATTTTAGAAAACATTTAACAATGAATCCGCCTTTGTTTCGGACCGAATCGCCTTAAATATGACTTGCATTTCATTCCGAAACCAGCGATTTCTACACGTGACCCTCTTTATTTTTTATTTTTCTTCAATTATCAATATCAATATCTGTTGTTGTTTTGGGAATAAATTTTGAAATTTTTATATTTTGATCAGTTGATCATCTTCTCACGGGATCAGGCAGTAAACAATATTTTCTGAGTTTGAAAATTGAGGGTAAAACAAATGTGCTACCAATCAGCCAAGGAGATTTCCAATAACAAAGTCTTCTGACATTCTAATTAGTTTTGCTCAGTGGGCCAAATGAGCAGGTGCAAATATACTGCGGTATTTCTAAAATTCTCAGAGCACGCTTTCTCCTAGGCAACCCAATGTCCGCCTACTTGCTCGTACTACTTTTCATTCTCTTTTTGGTTATTGTCCAGTTTCGACCTTCTTTTTACAGTTCTCCACCACTGCCAAGTCACCGTCTTACTTACAATAATAATGACCGTGTAAGTCAATCTAGCCCATAAACTAGACCATCATATGTAATGCTGTTTTCAGCCTGTCCATCATCCACAACGCTGAACTCGCCAACAATCAGGAGAAGAAAGTCATCGTCTGCAAAGCGAACAAGTGAGTTTGCAACCAAAAAAGGAAAGAAATTGTCTACTAATTCTTTTTCAGGCATCCAGGAATTCTCCCCACTGCGGAAGTCTACCTGGAAGAGATCCCACACATGCCCAGCAGTCCAGACGCAAGAGACGCCCAATCTGTTGGAGAAACACATGGAGAGACGTCGAAGAGAGAAATGGTTTTTGACAATTAGACTGTCAAACCAATACTTTTAGTTGTGATCAGTAACCTTGTTCTTTCAAGTGAGTTATTTTCTCTTGTAGTTCTAGATTTTGATGTACCAAAGTTGTGTGATTTCAGAGAATACCCCACGATGATCCTACACGAACCAATCCCTCATACTCATCACATTCTAAAGCCAACCAACCGATTTTTTCTGAACAAATTTGTATATCTAACCATTATCAATACCACTCGATGTTTCTAATATTATGTTCCAAATGTCAAACTCATTTTTATTCTGCCATTTTTCTTCTATCTCACAATCAAATAAAGCTCAGCACATATAATCCCAAATAATTCAAACAGTTGAATAGCATACCTGACCGTACATATACCTGACCGCTTCTTTTCGAATGCAAATGGCTATTATCCTAGAGCAGATGTGTCTAATCTTTCTCTCGAAAAAAAGCGGCGAGCTCAATGCAATGACGCATCGAGCAGGTCTTACGAAGACCAATAATTAGACCCAACCAGGTATGACGATCCACCGATCGGTAGAACGGTTATCCGATAATCGGATTGTGTGACATAGTAATTAGTTTCTAGCAGATGGAAGGAGATATATCTCACACTCTCTACCTTTATGGGAGTGGCCCAAACGCTAGTCTTTGTAAGCAATCGTTTTCCCTCTTTCTTACTCTATATTATTCTCGTTGTCACTGGCTTTTTCTTGTTCAATCATTCGTTTTACAGTCATCAACTCTACCAAAAGTATCGTCTCGTGCGCCACCGTTAAGATAACAATGAGCAGGTAAGTCAAGGTACCTTTTTTCTACCAAAACCATAGAATCATTTCTAGTCAGCCAAGTACCCACGACTCCCAAATCTTTTTCGTCAAGACGGAAGTCGCCGTCGCTGAAGAAATGAATCATGGCAGCACGTGAGTTCAGATAAGAAGAAAAAAAAGTTGGCATAATCCCCATGTTCAGAGAGCCGGAAACTCTTCCATCCGCTGAAGTTAATACGCAGCATGTTCCCCGTCTTTTGAAACGGAAGAGATCTGCCTCAACAGGAGAAATTTTCGGTGAACCGTGTAATAAGAGATTGGATATGGCACGAAGAAACGAAAATGAGAAACTGGTCTTGTTCAATCGAAAGTTGGCCTTTGAGAATCAACAATTTCGGAGGCAAAATGAGGTGTTGAAGAAGACGCTTAATCTTCAAATCCACGTGGAAAGAAACAAGCAATTGACTAATCTTGAAGCTAAAATTGTAAAATTGCTAGACGAAAAAGCATCCTGCGGCAAAGTCATTGATCATCAGAAACAAGCCATCAGGACATTGATGTTGAGGAAAGAGGAGGAAATGAAGTCTGTTCTCAAGGTTCTCGACAATTATCGTGACCAAAAAAACGCAGTTCAAGCTGAAAAAGATGAGTTAGACCGCAATCTAACTCTTGCTAAACAAGAGGCTCGCGAGCTGAAGATTCAAGCTATGCAGTTTGATGTGCAAAAGAAGGTGATGGAGCAAACCTTTTGCGAGAGACTTTTGGTTGTCAGCCAGGAACTTTCTGTTGCTCAAAAGAGAATCCGCCAGCTCTCCGGTCAAGAGTCGACTTCAACTTTTCAAACACTGCCACCAATTGAACCGAAACAGTTTCTGAACGGCAATCTTCACGGACTGTTGCATTCTCTCAAGTGAGTTTTGATTGGTTTTCAGTTTCCAAGGCCTTCAGTTCGTGTAATTCCAGGTATATGAGAACCATTGGTCAATAATCTTGAACTCTCCACCTTCTCAAATAACAACTACTCTGCTCTACTACTAAACTTTCCACATGCAACTCTATAACTCTATAACTCTTTGTTTTTTTTGTATTTTTTTCTAGAATTCCTCCCTTCATTCCATTTCTTAAAGATAAAACTTGACTTGCTTATTCACGAGTTCACAAGTTCCGTCTTATCTATATCTCCCCGCGCTTATCAGAAGAAGTGCATTAAAGAAAGAAGTAGATATTCAGTCATGAAGAAAGGGGATTAATATGAACATGAGATAAAGATTAGTGTTGCTGAGGGCAACGCATCTTTTCCGCCCATCTGCTCCATTTTTCTAACTTACATATCTCATCTCGTATCATTTTTTTACCCATCCTGTTTTTTTGCCTGCTCATTTTTTATTTCACAGATAGACGGTTCCGTTCAGGAAGAATGCGTTCCCCGTCACGTGCATTGATGAAACGCGATGAGAAGATTGAGAAAAAGAACAAGCAACTTGATGCTAAGAAACGGGATGCTAAAAAGGCGGTAAGGACGATTAGGTAATAAGTAATAAAAAAAACTATGAAGAACTTCAGAAAGCAGATCGAAAGCTGAAGAAAATGTCTAACCAGGCTCAAAAAGAGAAAAAAGATTCGACGATTCCTAATTCATTCCCAGCAGCACCACCAACCTCACTGTAAGATGCTTGTTTAGGGATAGCTCTGTATATAATCAATTTCAGGGCGAATATCTTTATTCCTCAGGAGGATGAGGTGATTTCCAATATTCTCAGCATGGGCCTTCCAAAGTTTCCTGGCACCACTAATTTTCCTCCGGATTTTTATAAGGGCTGGCCACCGGTTGCGGGGTATGAAATTTATCAAAAAACAATGAGATTATAGTGAGAAAACATGCATTTTAGAAGTCCAAAAATCATTGATCTACTGAGCCAAGAAACGGATCCAGCTGCTTTTGTTGAGTTCCGACAGATGATGGCAACTCTGCGAGCCACTTGTCCGAACAGCAGTCCTTCTTCTCTTCTTGTCGGATTTGAAACGTATCTGGCAATCAGACAGTGTGAGAAAAAGGTGCAGAAAAACAAGCAACGGTATAATTTTTGAGAAACGCGTGCTTTGGTAAAAGATGGAATTTCAGATCGGATGAAGCCTGTTCCCATGTCAACCTGAATGACAAGCATCCAACGGCCTAGAGGAGGACACAAAACACTGTTCATTTCAAGTTCCCCATTTGAATACCAACTGAAACCGACTGAAGTAGTTCTTAGAACTTTCCATTTATTCACTTGCTCCTTTCCTCTCAAACTTCATTGTTTGAAAATTTAGCAGCAACCAGAAGAACATCAGAATGACACATCAATTACCACACGCAATGCAATTCCTGACTCTCCTATATTAGCATAGCTTATATTTAAACTTTGCTTTCATCTTTTTTATATTAATCTTTCACACAACTGAACATTCATTGGAATAGTTTAATAAAGTCAAGTTTCAAGAACAATGAATATCCGTCTGTATCTGTGACGTATAAGGGATCTTTTTCTTCAAGTGTACCGAGCAGCTAATGAACCTACCCTTCTCACAGAGAGCCGATCTAATCTGTTAATGAGTGAGGAGAAATGGGGCGTGCAGCCGGCACCGGTAATCCATCTGGTAGCAATCGGCAGTGCACACGCGTTCGGGTCTTTTTCTTTGAATGTCCCACGCCTAATCAATATAAAGGGGTGGATTATGTTCCCCCGGTTGGTTCGGAAATTAGAGTTCCTGCCCTTGCCACTGCCCCTTTGTCACATGAAGCTATCACATTTCCGTTATCATTTTGTATTTTTCTGCTCAGCTCCCTTCTGCTTTGATTCTGGAAATTTTGATTGCTTTGTGGGACATTTTTCTCTGCTTCTTTGCTCTGAAGATGAACGTCATGAATTTCTTGTTTGAATCTATTCGAAATTCCGCAAAATTACTATGCACTAGCCTTTCATAAGATAATTTTACAATAATCCTTCCCTTTTTCAAAGTCTACATTTGTCAGGTCTTAAATACATCCATTTTGAAAGTCTTCTCTTAATAGCTTCCCTTGTACACTCTACACACATTCTAAGCACTCCGGAGCTCTGTGAAACCCTACAATCTCTCTAATTTCGGTCTCAAGTGTATCTAGACTCAAATTATTTTGGATCAATAGCTCTTGTACTTTTCAGTCATTCAGCCTAAGCTGAATTTCAGATTTGACTAATCAGGCATTCACTGACATATCTGTTCTCTATCATTCAGCAAGAGTTCATATTTCCCTTCATTTCGTTTGAACACGATTCTCAGTGTTCAGTCTCAGTCTACCCCCTGATTTCAATATTCCCATAAGAGTGTACATTCTATACATTCCACTATACGATTCTCACATTTTCGCAATTGTTTTTGGTTGGTTGCTCCGGTTACGTTCCAATTTCATTTTTGTCTCCAAACCTCCCAGTTTCTACTATTGTAATACATTGTTTCAGGCAAAAATGGACTACGAAACAATCCAAAAAGTTCAAAAGATGATCGAGGAAAAGGACAGAGTTTCTTCAATAAACTACGATCTCTACATCAAGGAGCACAACAACAATCTGAATTTGTCGATGAACCAATTGGGCCTCCGCAAGGAAATTGTGGAGCTCACAAAAGAAACCTGCTCCTTAAAACGGAAGATTCGCGAAGACCAAAAAGAGCAGAAGGAAGTCTTCTGGAAGGTGAAGAAGCTGGAAAACAACGTTCAGCTTCTAGAAGCTGAGAAAAC
The DNA here is from genome assembly GCA_900536345.3 of Caenorhabditis sp. 39 LS-2015. Classification (NCBI taxonomy): domain Eukaryota; kingdom Metazoa; phylum Nematoda; class Chromadorea; order Rhabditida; family Rhabditidae; genus Caenorhabditis; species Caenorhabditis waitukubuli. The sequence continues at coordinate 43,936 of LR580505.1, read as the reverse complement.
TACTCTGAAAAATAAATTGGCAGCGGTGACAAGCAAGAGCACGGCCGTGGACCGTGCTAATAAAATCCTGCATCATGAGAAGACAATGCTGGAGGGGAGGATCACTGGACTGGAGACCATGAACCTCAAGAAAGACGAGAGTATGAGACAACTCAACTATCAGATCCAGTTAGTTCATATTTTAAATGTTTTGTTTTCTGAAAATCAATTTCAGGTTGCTGTCGACTGCCAACACCATGTTCCAACAAATCATCATGACCAACGCGATACTTCAAAAGAACCCCGAGCAGAAAACCATCAGCCCCTTTGCTCCTCTAATTGCAAAGTAGGTTTAGTTTTTCTTGTTTTGCTTGACAAGTTTGGAAAACAAAATAAGTTGTTTCAGGCCTTGAAAACATCCGAAGATTCAAAGTCCAATCAAATCCAACATCCCGCTGTTGCAATGAGCCAATACATATTCACCTTTCTTCTTTCAAGTCTGATAACAATTGGTTCCTTTCTTCTAATAGTATGTATCTTCTAATGTTCATCTTTATCTAATTTATTAAAAATAAATAACTATTAGTTTTTCTTTCTAACGTCTTCCAAACTTTAGAGCCTATAGACTTAAAAAAAGACTGAAATGATTCACAAGATTTTCGTACTTTCTTCTCACGCTCTGATAACCTTGTGCTCAGTCCCAGGAGCCCAAGAGTCCAAGTGATCTTTCTTACCCACGCATACATCAGCACCAAAACCAATTCTAAATATACCCAAAAACGTCCACTTCTCTATGCTATCATATGGTACTCCGCTTGCGGAGCTCTCTCGGATAATTATAGGATACAGATAGAAAGGAAGCGGCAAAGACCAGAAGACGACCAAACCAACCTACGCTTCTAATCAGAAGGAAGGAGCGAAAGGGTTGTTGACGTAAACAGAGTAGGGTTTGCTTTGCAGTTTCTAGTTTGCGGTTTGAGGTTTCCGGTTTGCGGAACAGGTGTGGAGAGCATATGGCGTGTCTTTTATGAGCCGCTTGCATAGATTTCAATCTAAATTAACATTCAAAACCCTTTTTCCATCTAGAAACCCATTTCTAGAATGACAACATTTTCGATTACATTCTGGATGTAAAAGGATGAAAAAAGTCGTTTTGCTATCTGCTTATCGCTTTGGCCTTTCCACTAATCCCTTCATCCCTTCGCGCCGTTTGGACGAAGGGCAAAATCTAATTCGCATGCCTTTTCGGACGGATTCAACAATTTTGAGAGCTTAAAAACGGCAGCAACGTTTTCTCTCTCTCTCTCTCGCTCTTTTTCTTTTTTCCTGTGTTGATAACAAAGTTATTGACATGTTTATGAATGCAACTCTGCTCAGTTTCCCATTCATTCTTCCTCTTCATTTTTCCCAGTATATCTTTCCATTCTCAATCAACATACACATCATCATAAATTCACATGACTATACACTCCAAAATTCAGTGTGATCATGTGCAAGGATGATGTTGTTAAGGAAACGGAGCAGCGCGCTTCTAGAGCAGAAGGGTAGGCGTACCTAAGTGCGCTATGCTTAACCGGATCCATGACATGGGCGGGGCTTGCATGCTTTTGGGTATAAATTAATAGCAGCCGATGAAACAAGCAGCTCATTAGGAAATTACCGCTTGTTTTCCTAGTTTCCCAACCCTTGAGACACCTTTCTCCATTCCGCTCGTGTTCAACTTCTCTCCAGTTGTATAGTTTTCATTGCAGATGGCATCCCAGGAAATACACCCGGAGGTAAAAATGGAACAGCAGATGCAACTCGACGAACCAAGTTTAAGCTCCGAGCTGGAGACGGAATTGCCACCGGTAAGTGCACAAACGTTTCTTCCCAAATTCAATGTTCATTTTCAGACTGACATCCGCTCTCAACTCATCCGTCTAGGAGCTCTCCCAAAAGAAACGGTTGCCGGCGACTCGGACAACGAACTCATGGGCGTCCTCAGCGAGATTCAGAAACTGAGACAAATGGAGAATGCAGCAGCAAAAATGCGTCGGAACAACGATCTTCAGGAGCAGTGTCTCGATTCGCTGCAAAAAATGCTCGGCAGCCTCAAACGTCTCTTTGAGAAGTTTGACGTCGTTCCAGAGGCTCAACCGCAAAATTGAAGCCATAAATAAAAAACGAAAACTGAATCCAAATCTAAACTAATTCTTCAGACATTCTTATGTTAATCCTTGTACTCCATTCACAATTTTCTTTGTATAACTGTGTATAACTCTCCGACTCGTATTTTGCTTCTTCCGTTTCGGAAAACTGGTGTCCGCACCATGTTATCTTGGCTCTCGGAAAACTCAGAATATGCGTCCGAATTACCTCTTTCAGATTGTTCCTCTATTATAATCCGCCTCAAGTTAATCACCATATATTCTTATCTATCTCACTAAGAATTCTCCTTTAATCAACCCGAGATTCACAACTTTTTATTAATATTGAAGTATCATATTGGACAATAAAGTTATTTGGAAAAAAAGACACGTCGGCGAGTTCAAAGCAAGAGCCTATGTCTCTAAACTAGGAGACATTCATCTAATCATCTCAAAGGTGTAACGTAACATCAAATATTTACCAACTCAACTGATGAGTAGAAACAAAACGTTTCCCGACGAACGAATTTGCCGCAAAGGCCATATGAGGTAATCAGGGATTATACACGGCTCTCAGCTCTCAGCTCTCACTAATTGGATCAGACTACTCATCGCGGGCATCTCTTTTCCGTTCTTGCCCTTTTCTCCAGCGGATTATCTTAAGCAAACAGTTTGGTGGAGTGCACGGACCAATGAGAAACATACGTGGTAAATCTACCATGAATGTGGTATTACATGACACATTGCCAGACGGTTGCGGTTTACGGCTACGTGAACGGCAATGGTTTATGGGTTGTATCACCTGGTCGAACATAAAAGTTTTTCTTAGAGAGCTGGATGATCTTTTTTTTGAAAAAAAAAATGGTTCACGTTGTTTTTTTAGTTTGAAGTTGTTGTTGTTTTTTCGGACAGTTTTATTACAACCCTACCTCTGTCAGTCATCTGTAAGTTTACAACCTCCACCAAAGAAGGGAGTTATCCAAGTGAGCCGAAAGAAAGTTGTAAATCAAGACGGTTCTCTTAAACTATTCCCAGGAGCACAAAAAACCAGAAAATCCAGTCTTTGAGCGACCATGAATTTATGATCTCTTTCGGTACAGTAGACCAAAGTCAGCTGCCGGACCGGAGCAGGCAAATCAAAACGATTGCGTTAGTCGGGATAGATTCGGTTACCAACTAGTGTAACGGTAGCCGGGAGACGCCGACAGAAACGTCAGGTGAGCGGGATCGGCGGCGGGAGAAGGTATTGCGTGAATAAAAGAGGATCAAATGGGGTACCGACTGGCAATTGATACTTAGTTACGTGGCTAAATGAGGTTCTGACTTTTGAAAAAGACAATACAGGTCGAATGAGAATGATGAAAAAGGTACTTGAAAATGCAGCCAAAACCGGTTTGTGACATATTTCCATTGTGACCATTGATTTTTTCAAAAAATTAAAGGTTTACTTTGAAATTCACATCCCTCTCTGATCCAAACCAGATTGGAATATCATTCGGTAGTCCAATAACTGAAAAACGCCGACGGCGGAGACGTCAGGTGAGCGGGCTCGGTGACGGGAGAAGGTGTTGCGTGGACATTTGAGGATCAAATGCGGTACCAATAGGATAGTATAACTCATTTAGCTCAAAGTTATTTTATCAAAGTCTAGAACCAAATAGAAATTAAAGAGATCAAGTGCGAATAGAGTTGGTTCACAATCAGCTAGACTCATTTGAATTTCATAAACTGAGAGTGGGTAGGGTGCTAGTTATGTTTACAACTACAAATCTACACATTTTGCATTGCTAGCTGACTGGTTTATTTTATCTTATTGGTGGTGATCTTATATCCTGTGTAGCGCAGTAGAAAATTCACTTGTGTACAAACTCCCAATTTTCAAGTTTTTTTTTCAACATTTTCACATTTTTGATAGTTTTTGCCTTCTATTTCAGATATTTTGTCGCTCAAAAAACGTTAGATAGACCTTAGTCTCATATTCGTAACATACGTAAGAAACGTAAGAAAAGAAAGTCTTCCCTCTATCCCCTCCCATCTTGCCGTCGTCCACGTCTGGCGGCGCGCACTTGCCCCGCCCCCGCACCGTTGTTCGGGACTCTAAGTACTGTTCTAAAAGATCATTCGCAGCTATTCCATTCTTACCAACCCATTTGTCGCTACATCTTTTCTCTTTCTCCTGTCTACCTTCCTACGTCAAGATGGTCAAGAAAACGTCTTCAACTGCTCGCGTCGCCCTCGCTCCAAAACATATCACCGCTGATGTCATCACCAAGAAGGAAAAAAGCCGTGTGAAAGAACACCGCAGAGCGCAGAATATCAATGAAGCCTTTGAGACACTTCAAGAGTAAGTTATCAATCTTTTTAACTGATTTCTTAACTGATTCAAACAAATCATTTTCAGACGCATTCCGTATCTAAAACCAGAGGAACGCAAGCAACTGCCAAAGATCAAGACGCTCCGATTGGCTATGCAGTACATCAACCATCTCAAGCAGCTCATTGATGGAAATCAAATGGTAATATCATATCAAAATTTCAAAGATTTTTTTCAAATTTTCAATCTTAAATCTTTCAGCATCAATCCGAATGTGACACCGAAGTTCGTCCACTTCAACACAAAGATTTCCGTTCGACAGTTGCCAGTGAGATGCGAGTGCGCAACAGTTACAGGGAGAGAGCTCATGAACAGGAGATGGACCAGGCAACTGTTCGTCGTATTCTTGCCCGAGAGGAGCAGAGAACACGTCGGTATTGCATGGACGATATGGATGGACATTCTTCTTCTCAATCATCGAGTCTTTCGCCGGAAAACTGTTACAATTTCCGTCAAATTTCTGCCAATGAATACAATCGGATGCAGAATCAGATGCCAGTGAGCACATCTTCAAACACATCACCCAATGGTTATTATCATATCCCTCCACACAACTATCATAACTATGAAAACACCTATTCCTATCAATAATTCATATTTCCCATCCTCCCTTCATGATCTCATCTATTTCTAAGTTGTATATTGTAGCATTCAATTCGTTTTATTTCTTGTTATGTGAAGTGTTACCTAATAAACAGCCGCATATCTCCCAGTGGAATATGTTTACGCAACTTGATCCAATGGCCTCTCTTGACTAATCCGGGTATGGCAGTAAGGGGTTAGACACGGACGAGCACTTCACTCGACCTGTCTTCTCAGTTAACTTGTTTATACGAGATGGATATACAAAAATGGAGAGAAAGATGAGCTTGAGAATAGCAATAATGATAATAAAAGTTTCGTATTCAAAGTTCAGGGTGATGTTCATCCTCTGATGCTCAACTTTGTTTAACAATATAGTCTATTTTCCAAAATTAGCATATCAATGACATGTTGATGCATCAATGTATCGAGCCACATCACGAATAGTATTGTCAATTCAAATAGTCATTCCTATACGAAATGTTCGTTCACCCAAATCTTCCCAACATTCTCGGCAGAACAAAAGCCAAAATATGCCAGAAATGCGGACGGTATTATACGGCCGTGGTAAACATTCATTAAATGTCCTAATTAGCAGAAATTTTTTTAGAAATGCGAGTGTGAGCGCTGGCCAATGCATCGTCAACAAGTCGATGTTCTCAATCTGGATATGGGGAAGACTGAATGCTGGAAAGATTATGTGAAGTACAGCAAACTGCAGGGTGGAAGAGTTGTTGACAAGGTAATAAACTTTCATTTTTAGATTGTCTCCAGTTTTCAGCTCAACAACAAAGAAACAAATGACGGAGTCTTTGGCAATCAAGTCAAAGATGACAAGGAGACCAAGGAAGATGATGGAAAGAAGAACAAATGCATTGTGATGTAGCTTGAGTTCAGTGTCTGTAATAAATAAAACTGCATTTTCTAATCTTTCTCACGAGAATTTCTTCTGCTAGCTCCCTCCTCTCTGCCGTCGGGAATAAATAATGGAACTGAGTTCTAAACCAAGCAGGAGATATCTTGTGATGTGTTAGACAAGAGGAACGACAGATATTTTTCCTTTATGACAGCAGCCAAATTGCTCAGAGATTGGTGACTGGCGGTGCACCGGAGGTGGCACACTTGATGCGAAGTTTTTTGAATTGAAGAGAGGAGTCAAGCGTTTCTTGATTAATTGGTCCGCCGAAAAGCAGTCGAGAACATTGTCCGTCGGATGGAAGAAAAGTGGATATCTCTCTTGTGACCTTTTCTCAGTCCAGTCGGTCGTAATTTTTGATCTATTTTTAACTTTTTAACATGTAAAACAAATCAAAAAACAATTGGTCAACAAGTTTTATCAATGAAAGGTAATAACAAATATGAGACGTTTTTTTTAAAGAAAACATTAACTTTTTTGCAAAAAGTTTCAAAATAGCAAACCAACTTGGTTAATAAGTAACTCAGAGTTACGAAAGTGGAGACAATGTCTAAAAACTGTTTTGGAACAGAGATTTGGAAAAAAAGTTAGTACTTAGTACAAAGGAAAACGGGATTTTATGGAGAGAAAGGGTCAAAGTACTTGCTGACGACTTCTCCTTTTCCAAACAGGAATTCGGTGGATTCGTAGAAGAAATTACTGAAAAATTATTAATTTTAGCTTGTACTCAGGTTTATACATTGATCCAATAACTCACTCGTTTTGGACCGGAACAAGATTGAAGGTTTTCACAATCTTGTGAATTTTCCCACCACGAGAGCAATTGTGGGCGATCCAGAGCTCGAACTCGTAGAAATTCTAAGAAACAGAAGCTATTTAGGTTTTATATGGTACAACAACGCTTCTCACATCAAGAATACCATCTCCTTGATCACGACCAATCAATGACACTGTGCGATCAATTCGGTCGACGCACTGGACTCCATCAAAGTTTATCCGGTCGTGCAACCTGTAAGCAGAAAACTAGAAATCAAACAGTTTGGATTTTTCTTTGTGTAGTGTAGCTTACAAAGAATCGGTCTCGTAGAGCGCGATTTCATAGCACCATCTGTCCCACATAATACAGTTCATATGCGTTCGGACATGAACATTGGTAGGCGATCTGCTCCAAATAACTGTGCTGACCAAGACTGGTTGGATGAGTAGTAAGACGAGAATTCTTGGAGAGAAGAAGATCATCTTTGGAAGACACTGACTCTCCTGGAGAAAAAAAATGAAGATTCGAAGAGCTTGACAGAGCTTATAAAGGCGTCTTATGAGTCTGTCTGTCAGGTGGCAGATATCTTTTGATGAAACTCGGGATATCATCCTCCATGCTTCCCGAATTTTGTTTTGTTCTCTCCTGTATAATGTTACACTAATATCAGACCAGATTACACTCAGACTCTTTTCTTTATTAATAGGACGGCAGTTCGAACCCCGACCTGGCACACAATTGATTGCAATTCGCGAAAAGTGTAAGAAAGAGCGTTGGCGATCGGATATTGTCAAACGCTGGATGAAAATTATCAAAAGGACGGAACATGGGTCATGGAAGCTAGAGAAAAAGGCGATTGGAAGGTGTCGAACTGATTTTTGAAGTTTTGTTGTGGCAAAAAGGTTACTTTTTAAGGCAACACGTGGACCATAAAATAAATATTGTCTGTTTACCATCTTCTTAACCTTGAGAACTGAATACTCCAAAGACAAAGTTCTCGTCATAGTTTTCATATTGTTCTCTGATTAGTGGTGTTCAATTTTTGATTTGTTATCAGAAACTAGATGATCAGCATGATTCTTTCTCAGTATTCAGTTTTTTTCAGTAATGAATCAATTTGCAGCTGTTAAAACAAAAATCACCGAACCATTTTAAACCAATTGTTCAATATTTTCGTAAGATGTGATTAGGAGATCATGATCAAGTTCCAGTGATTTTTGCACTTGGATTTCCCGTAATTTTCAGAAACTTTATTTCGGATCATTCCAAAACAGAGTTACCAAACCCGGGCTGATTCAATGCAAAACGCAATTGTGCAATTGGCTGTGCTGGTGTTTGCGTACTGAACACTCGATGTTACGCACAATCACCCACTTTTTTATTTGAAAGTTGCATTTTCGAAACTGTTTTCCAGTGGTTTTTTTGTGTTTTTCATGCTTTAATTTTATTGTTTTAAAGTTTCAGGCATCAAGTAATGGACTCGGCAGTGATATGTTTGCAAGAAAACAGAAATTTAAGAATCAAGTGAGTTTTTTTGTATCTTTCTGCTAAAAAGCATAAATAAAATAGATAATTCTGGTTTTGCAAACAGGAAAACAATACTTTTCCCAAGTATTTCATCAGAGAAGCATTTCAGAACTCACGAACTCAAAATGAAGGTTTTGACGCAATGAAAAAAGAAGAATAGAAGGAACGACAGCCACAACAGCAACACTCAAGATATCGACCGGATCATTGGTTTACCAACTGTTTGTACCGTGTTTCAACGTCGGAGGGATGTTTTTCTTCTCCCAACGTCAGGCGGTCGGCATTAGCAACATCAGCTTTCAACGAAAGCAGCAAGGATCCTTATTTGCTGTCTTGAGAGGTAAAACGAGGAAAAGAACGATATTGTAAGTTATTCCACTAGTAATTCACAAGCTTGTATGTATAGGCAATTTCTGTGTTTTTAAACAGAACATTTCACATCCATTTTCAGGAAACGCAACGTTTTCCCTGCAACTTTTCTCGTGCCCTCAAAGTTGTTGACTTGGTCCGGGGGAAACGCAATTTTCGAAAGACATTGACGATATTGTGCACATTGCTCCATCGTTGATGCGATGGCACTGTTCTTCTTGATGTCGATTTTTTGTCATTTTGGTGCTAACGTTTTGATTTTTACGATTAGTTTCGTAACTGAGAAATGCTTGATTTATTCAACCAAAAAATCAGCGCGTTTCACATGACGGAACATTTAGCGACGGCTTCCTCCTTGCCATAGGTTATCTTTGAAGACTCGTTGAAACAATCTGTTTTGTTGTAGTATTGATTGCCAGCTGCGGGTTTCTAAAATAACCCAGTCCTCTTTGCGCTTTCCTCGAAAAAAGAATACCTGTGACGTAGCTGAGTGGGTTTGAGTCACTCTTGATTCGACGACAGCGTTGACCAAATTGCTTTGAGCAGAAGATGGAGTAGTTGCCTGTGAGCTGTTCATTTTTGGAATGAATAAGAGAGATAAAAATGGTATAAACGGTCATTCGTGCCAGGTGTTCTCTTGCGTGGATATGCAAATTGTGGGAGTCTACGTGGCTGAAGGCACACTAGTCTATGTATGTACAAAGCAGAAAGTATAGTTCTCAAAATAACGGAATTCATTCAAAGATCCAAAGGTTTCAACAAATCAGTGTACAACTTTTTGAGTTTCGCATCAGGCATGTAGAACTGAACAAGTGTGGTCAAGTGGACAACATCTTCAAATGTCTTGTTGATGACGTGGCAGAGGGAGAGAAGATCTGTGAAGCGAGTTGGCCAATTTTGTTGATACTTCAGTTGACAGTATTGGACAAGATGATTGTTGTAGGTCTGTTGGTACGTGTTGATAGTGGCTCGAGAGTTGTCGGAGAGGTTTGACAGTGCTGAAAACTATTTTGATGAAAAAAACATAACGTTTTCATTGGGATCTCACCGGGATTAGTGAAAAGAATGATTGTAACCAGAACGTATTCCTCCTGAGTGATCTGCAACTCTGTTAGTCTAGCGGTTAACTGACTGCGGATTCGATTCAAAAAGTTTTCGGAAATACTGGAAAGGCTGAAATGATTGATTCTTGTTTAGAGACTATTGAAATTGTTGTTACTGGTATAAGGCATCAGGGTAAACATCCTTATCATCTGGCGTCAGAACTCTGTCTCTTTTTTCCTGAACTGCTCGTTTCCCACCAGCGAACAGCATAGCTTTGATTGAGAAACTTTGTAGTAATATCATCTGAACCCACAGCTTTATCCATTTGAAACGTGATTGTTTGTACCTTGTCATTGTCTTCCAACTTGGCCATAAACTCCAAATTCATAAAGTGCTCTATAGTAGTATGAATGCTCAGAACTGACCATTCATGAATGGTATTTTGATAGTTGTCTTCTTTCATCACCAATTGCGACCATTTTGCTCCACCGACAATGTCTTTCAGAATAGGGTCTCCTAGACAGCAATAGTTCTGCAGCCGGTGTCTTCTTCTTGTCTCCAAGAAGAGTAAGGATGAGATGAAATTTGGTAGTTTTTCCTTTTTCAACGGTTTCAAATCAATTGGCGCACCAGGTGGGATATATCGCATTCCAGTTTGCAAACAACGTTGAAACCTACATGCTTTGCATTCGGGAGCGGGATTGGTACATAGAAAACATCAAAATTAGAAGGGAGGGTTTATGTTACCTAAAACTTTACCTAAAACTTTGACATCTCGGCGGCAGCTTTCATCTCTTTTGCATATATAGGTGATCCGATCCACTTCTACTCTCCGGAAGAACATTTTGCACGCGTTGCAACTTAATACCTTAAGTTACAACATTTTATTGAGGAGCAAAATCAACGTTCTTACCCCATAGTTATATCCAAAAGCTAGTTTCCCACATACGACGCATTTTTCGGATTTTGGAACCCAACTGTTCACGGGAACGATATCCATAGGAAAATTCTCATTTTTAAAAGGACTTGGAGTAAAGGAAATATCCATTGGTGGAAAATCTGTGCAAAATTGAATGTTCTAAGTAGTGAGTCACTTTCTAGGAAATGAAGTCAGTTGACAAGAGCACGAATCAGAAGATCAGTGAGAATATGAAAAATGTTCGATGTCAAGAGCAAAAAAATGAAAAATGAAAAATTGAAATCACAGAACTTTATAGAATACGTAATTTCACGAGAAAGGGGCGTGGATTTGGATGTTGGATTTGCTTGAAAATTTGATCTTTTGATACCCAGAGTGCTTGTAGACTAGAGTGTGGGGAGACGGCTTAACTAATATGCATCTATGAATAGGTTTGCGGAGAATGAGGGAGTGAGAAATTTAGAATCAGAGAACAAGGAAATCTATTTCCAAAGAGAGTGTTTCAAATATCCAGGATACCCTGAGAACACGAATATCTTAAATATCTCAATAAAATGTCAGTTTTTTCGAAATTTTTTGAAAAATGCTTTGGAATTTCGATTTTGCTTCTTTTGTGAAAAAATACATGCGCACGCAATTTTTTTCTGAGAAACCACAAAACCTATTGTTTGATACGTCTTCTTGTAATTATATTCATGGTCATTTCAAAATACTTAACTAGCTACCTACCCAATGAAAAGATGTGCAAAGCGATCACTAGGCAACGGGGGAAAGGAGAAAACAGACGGAAGATAGAGGCGAGAATGAAAAACAACAGAGTGCTGACTCCATTTTTTGTGTGATCATTGGGTAAGAAAGCGAAAACTCGACTCTTCCTTCCACCTCATCTCCTGCCGCCCTACAAATGAATGTTTGATCTTGGTGAGCACCAATGGCTAAGTTATTTCTCACCAATATCCGCTTAGAACAGCTCAGAGAATTCTGGTTTATATGGCAGACAAATGCATTTTTAAAAGTTCTTTGCATTAGCTGAATTCTCAGAATCTCAAAAGGAAAGCTGAACTTGAATTGGAGTTTGGAGGGCATGGAATCGGAGAATGAAAACAAAGACCACAAAATGGAAGCTAATCATAATATAGACAAAAATGAAAGCACATGCATGACCGGGACAAGGTGGTAGCTTGCGTCATAGGTTACAAAACACGATAATTACCAAAATATTTTCATTTTTGATATTGTACAAAAAAATGTATGATGTAAGTATAGTTATACACCCTTCTGAATCATTTCCATTTGTTCTGGATCCAACGACTCATCTTCATTTTCATCAATGTGAACTTTGTCCAAATCGACATCCTTCGTTTCTTTCTGAATAGCATAGTCGAATTGTTCTTTTTTCTAATCTGTTTTCCACTCGAAAACTTACCAAGAAAAAGTAGGATATGAAGAAGTTGATAGAGCACAAAATGATAACTGTTACATAGACAGCAGGTGGCCAATACGTATTAGCATGTGTCAGAAATGGTGCAAGCAAGCTGCCGATTCTGGCCATGAAGGAGCAAGATCCGGTGGCACTGGTTCTGGATGATGTTTCCATTGACTCAATAGCACATAGGTAACACGCGTCCCATGTGTATTCTATGCAAACTGTTCCGATGAGGTAGACGATTAAGAAGCCGTCGCCCTAAAATTTCAGTATTTAATGTTTAAAGCTTTGTCTAATCACCTGATAACCATTGAGTAGAAACACTGTCAAAATACTGAAGCAGAATATAGTTCCTAGTTGAGATCCTTGATGTAAAGTTCTTCTGGCGAACCATTCTATCTTCTTATCAGCAAACAATAACAAAAGCTTGGATGACATCACTATTAACCCAATAAGAGCTTGGTTCAGATATAGATCACCGACTAGTGTATTTGAGTTTAGATCATTTGCAAATCCACAAACTGCCACAAAAAACCACATGATCCAGAGAACAAACAGCTTTTTGAAGAGTCCTTTGGTTTTAAGGGTTTCCATTAGCGTTTTAGTATGAACTGCCTTGTGCTCAACGTATTCATATGGTTTCCCTGCGATTTTCGCCATGAATATCTCACTTTGTATCATTTTTCCCATCAAGCCCTGAAGTTTAATTTAATGAGAATGTTCTCGGAAATCAGAGGAAATCACCTTATTGTGCAACCAAGTTGGTGACTCTGGAATTACAAAGAGCACCATGATAAGAGCTGGGAAAAGACATAACGCGCTTGCAAATGAAGCATATCTCCATTCTCGGGTGAGGTAGCATACCAAGGTTAAGAAGATTCTAGTCCATCCCCAGTTGAAGAATCCTCGAATGACCATTCTCTGGTCAGGAAGGATGACTTCCATTATCCATGCACAGATGACCACTAGAACTCCAGCTATGGATAGTCCAACGCAGAATCTAAAAAGTTCAGGGCTATTTGAAACGTTTTCTGTTTCCCCACTATCACAACCTTTAAACATCACTGATTATAACCAAAATTGATTTGATTTTTCGATCACTATTTACTCACCTTGATATGAAAAGAACATGTTGATTTGGAGACATTCCACAAACTAGCAACGCACAAATTGCTAGAGCAATAGTCAAAATTCCAATTGGTTTTCTGCCAAATTTATCAGATAGAGCACCAAATGACAGGGTTCCCACAAGCACTCCTATGTAATGGATTAAAGAGAAAAACGATTTGTAGTAAACGGAGGATCCGCACACCCAGTCAAACCTAAAAAAGAAGAAAGATTGGGTGAGAAAATGAAATGAAGGTTAAACTTACTCCATAGCAATAGAATTGAACACGGGGTTGACAAAAACCAAGTCTTCTTTTAGGCATTTTTGATAGATATCGCAATCACTTGTCGGTTCCGAATCTCCACATCTCCATTGAGGAACATCGTTGGAAAAAATACAGAATAAGTACTGGCCCACAGTAAAGTTGGATAGCTGCCAAGTAACAAAAGCAGTTAGATGAAATTTGTTGACTCCGAACCACATGAAGATAGTGAGATGTTTTTCGAAAATCCTCTGCTGGTGGGGAAGGATAGACAGTTGTCTTTTTGTACTCTGTGTCTTTTTTCGTAGTTCCCTGCGATATTTTTCTGTTGTAATTTGTTCTTTATCTCTTTTAACTTTTCCTAATTTGTTTCCGATCTCTCTCATTTTCATCTTCAAAGTTCAAACCATTATTTCACTCATTATTTCATTCGCAAGACACTCCAATGAGAGAGAGAGAAAGAAGACGCATCGAAGTGTACACCTTGACTAGTGAGACTTTCAACTGGCCGCGTGGCGCAATGGATAACGCGTCTGCCTACGGAGCAGAAGATTGTAGGTTCGAATCCTGCCGTGGTCGAAACTTTTTTTTCCGGCTACAAGTAGATAAGTAGGTTTGTGTAGTAACAAAACTTGAGTTGGACAGAAATACCTCACAAATTAGATTGGCAAGCGACCTAAATGTGATTAACACGCACTAGATACTAGGAATTGGGTCTTGCTTTTTGGGTACTAACTTGCTTATATTTAGAGACTATAAATCACGATTTCTGAATTTCCTGTTTGTATGTATGTGCTAGTTTTTGTTTTTAAGCAATCTGAAAATGAAAAAATGAAAGAAAAAAAACAACAACAGCGGAATGCTCGTATAACATTATTTATTGGCATTGAGGTTTAACTGAGGTTCAAAATCGGGATCGGGATAACTTATCAATTTTAACTTGACACTTTTCCACTTCCATTCTACCATTCCGGAATGACAACTTCAAGTCCTTTTGGCCAGGTGTTGACGGTCGCCTCGTTCCAATCATGCATCGATCTCTTTACCGATTTCGGCGACATCCATCCGCTGAAGATGCACTTTCCTTCCTCGCATGACTTTCCGACGACACAGTCCGCCGAATGAATGCAAGAATCAGCGAAGACGATAAGGAGAATAGAGATGATGAGGAGAATAGGGAAGCGGATCATATTCACCGAAGGGTCTAGCGGAAATGTTGCCAAGAGTGGTATATATGCAACATAGTAACTTGATTCGGCGGGTTGATATGATTTGCTCACTTAGTTAGTAGTGTGTCGTCAGGAATTTGAGCATAACTTGAGAGAATGAGGAAAAACGGAAAAACATTCTGCCTAGAATGTTTAGATTGGTTTTTCAGCGTCAGAGAACGTTAAAGAACGTCAGAAAACGTCAACGTCAGCGGGCTAGACAAAGATCGTTTCCTTTGTCAGCAAAACTCTGTGAACTTTGAGTGATTTTGAAAAGAACTTTGAGACAGAATCCGAATTCTTCAGATCACTGATTCAAATTCCTCGACCATCTCCCCCTCCAAATCGGCGCCAAAATCCGTCAAACTTTTCTTTCCATTTTCACAAAAAAGTACAAAAACACGCGGAGAACCAGTTGTGATAAGAGACGTAGCGGTGAGAAAGATGATGAATGGATTGGATGGGAGACGGAATATTTGGTCAACTGTGAATGACGGTTAGGAGAGGAAGGAAGTCATTGATGCTACAGAAAAACAGCCATGGAATTGGGTTGAGGGGGAAGGGGGAAGTTGAGTTGATCGATTCAAGGAATTGACTGTTCATAAGATACAATTTGCTAACAGTTCCGTTTTCACTTTTTGGAAAAATTGATATGCTTTGCTTAGAATGACAAAAAAACTTGTTTACTTTCATGTTCACAAAAACATATCTGTTGGCTGGCCGATTCTCGAAACTTTGCACCCAAGACAATCTCTTCAATATCTTTCTGTTCCTCTCATGGCCGGAAATTCAACTAATTGTAAGAACTAAGAAAACACACACCATCTAACACCTCTATCACGTGATTCTGTTGTCGACATTCTTCCCGCCGACACCTTTCCTTTCCGAGTCATATAAGAAGAAAAAGAACATATCATCTTTAGTGTCGTCTATTAAACAAATGAATTCTGCCGCGGCACTCTTCATCTTGGTGTTCTTGATATGCTTTGGGGGTACGGTATCGGTTGGAAAGACTAAGATGGTTTTCAAAACTTCGGTTAGATGCAAATCTGCTCCAAGGCACTGGTGTTACTCGTTCCGGTTTTATATTCAGGATCCAGTGAGGTGAGTCATGCCTAATATGGATATTGAACCAATTATCTTTGAAAAAAAGTTTTCAGGACAAATATGTTCCTGACCCCAGAGATCTACACTTGTACAAATGACAAAATCCACACTTCCCGGTTATTTGGAACTCAAACGTTTGACGAGACCAGTTTAGTAAGTTTTTTGCAGAATTTTACTTTACAGAAGTCATAACAACGTTTTTTGTAGAGTGCCTACCAAGTTCACTTTGTCACTCATCACAACTGCTCAACTATTGAGAAAAACACTTGGAGAACAGTTGACTTGCACTATAAAGAAGTTCAAGTGGAGCCTCAGTGAGCATAGCATTTGAAAAGTTGTTGTGCTAAAAGAAAATTTGATTTCAGACGTCAAAAATTCCGAATCCGACTCGATTTGACGGATAATGGGCAAATAGAAAAGAATATGACTTCACCGGATCCTTTTGCTAAGAATGGATTGTAAAAAAAATTATTTGACGTTTGCTTTATATTCCTTGATAAACATTTCTATGAGAACTTCAAATTGCCTCAAATAAGTTGTCACTTTCAAACAGATATCTGGATGATTTTTATTACACTCGCAGAAGTTTGTTCAGGGGTTGAGGAACACCTGACACCATTAAAAAGACTTGAAAAACAACTGCTAGGAGTCAGTTCCAAGCGAACCCTTCTTTCGCTGTTCCAACGCAACGCCTTCTGACAATTTCCCATTTCGAGTTTTCCCATTTCTCCTCACCCCACGTCCAACTCGCTCGACTTCGTGTGAGGTCTTCAAGCCGGAGAAAAAGAATTAGTAAACACGAGAGAGCCCGTGTTCGAGAGCTGTGAAATAACACTGCCGGGGCGCAAGACAGCGAGAGATACAAACGGTGGGGTGGCGCCGAAAGTTGAGAAACGGACGGGTGGCCGGAGTGCCGTTTTCTTCTTTGTTTTCTTCTCCTTTGCCCTCAGCTTCCACTTATTTCCGAGTTTCCAGAAACCAACTGAACACATGCAAGTACAAACGCTAGATATGCTTTCACATCTCAAATTAGAATTAGCCATTCTCATACGTAGGATGACATTAAAAACAAGGGTAGTACATCATGGTGCAATGTCAGACCCTATGATTCTCCTTCTCTTCAAATAACTGGTCATATGTATAATTCTGCTCTGCACTCTCCAAACATCCAATTCCAAGAATCCGATTCTATCTTTTCAACGTTTAATCCTTCAATTCTAATCTAATCCTTACTTACCCCCGACTCCCAGTTTCTCCATATTCACATCTATATCTGGTTTCTGGATTAAGATGCCAAAATCAAATCACAACGCGTCACACCTTTCCTAATCCCATGGTTCATGGGAGAATTGAACTCCTGGTTTATATAGTTGTCATATTGGATATTGCTGTCCAATTCTATATACCTACTACATTTTTGATTCATTTTCCTAAAGACATGTGAGCGGGATTGTAGACCAGGCAATCATAAGACCCTTAAAATTTGTTCCCACCACTCGGCGACTAAAAAGTGAACTTTCTCAAATCTATACATCGGTCAATCCCAGTAGTCAGTAAGCACAATAAGTGCAATTTGAAAAAAGTAGCACCCGTCAAAGTTCTTGTCAAACATATCATTTCAACCGCCGTCCATTTGCTTATCATACGAATGATAAAAACACTCTTGCGCCTATTCATTACCATTCGGCGCTCGGTTTTTTCACTTGCGACTTTCTTTTGCCCCAGACTCTTCCTAGAAAATTGCCTACAATTTTCCATTTCTCCGTGTCAGTTTTCCTCGGTGTCAACTTCTTTTTCCCATCGCCATTATTCCTTTTGCCGTGTACATACCTTTAATCACTTCTTGGAATATGCCCTTACCTCCGCACATTGATGTTGTTATTTTCTTTATATTTACCTGCTTTTTCTAAGAGTTTGAGGCTTATTTTAAGAACTTGAATTTGAAAAACAACAACAATTCGTTGGCAACACCCTGAAAGACCAACGAACCAAGCAACAAGGACCGTGGAGATGAAAAAGGTCAGTTGGCATTTGGGATTTGAACTAGGAAATTATAATGCTGTCAATTAAGTGAAAAGAGGGAGACTAAAACAAACCATTTTCTGACTAATATTAGAGAGGTTTCTGTCAGTTTCGAACAGCATAGGTTTATTTTTCTGTGAAGATTGTCAATACAGTTCTCTTCTATTCAGGTCAATTCTTCGTCAGCTGCAAAGCGAGGAAGAGTCCCGGATATTTCCGAGGACACATCTTCAAACGATGACTTTGTTTTCAAGAAACCCTTCCTCCCGAAACGATTCAAAAAAAGTGCATCACGGAGCTATCAACCATTATTTCCAACCCAGAACAGAGCCATGAACGTGAACCCTGAAGATTTTGCACAAATGCTGCAAAATATGGGCAACCAACTCTCAAATAGCTACCTCAGTAGCAGCTATCAGCTTACAAAGTACAGAAATGTAAGTGGAAGTGGCACCTGTTCTATTTTACCATGCATATAATTAAAACGTTTTAGAACAGCCCACATGACCATTATTCGGATCAAGCTGAGCCTACGTATGTGCACCTGACAAGTGGGCACGACTCTGATGACGAGGAGGAAGATGTTAATAGTGGTGAGCAAAATACCGTTTTTCCTGTCTATTTTTTTCAACTTTTAATTTCAGAAGGTGATCCAGATGAGGAAGTTGATGCCGAAGTTGCTAAATTAACTTATCGTTGGGAGCAGAACCGTCTGGAGGAGGAAGAAAGAATCAAGAACATACCGGGACCGAGTAATCTTGGACCATGTCCAGTAGTGGACGATGACTTTATCAAAAGCTTGAGAGCATCTGCAAAAGCATCTCCTGTACCATCGCCAACAAATATTGATGAGTTTCTAGCGGAGAAAATGGAACTTGAGTTGAAGCAAGCGGAGGAAAGGAGACTCCGAGAAGAAAAAGAACCTGTGGAGCAGGTGCAACATTTCGAACAACATCAGCAGAAAGTCAAAAACGTTTTGGAAAGGACTCTCGGGAACATTCAACAAAATCTGAAGTCGCCAAGCAATCTACCACCTCTCTACTTCTTTATCCCCGAAAACGAAGTATATATCAGAAACTCATTCTTTCACTCTCTCATTTATCACCGTGGGAACACTACTGGAACATTTATAACCGGCGCAAAGTTTGTGTTAGTTGAAGACAGAGATGGGCTGCTGCGAAAATCCGGATTCAAAACGTTCAATCGAATTGTTCCCCGAAACCGGCTAACTGAACCTCCTCTCTTGCAAGAATTCATTGAGGATTACCAGCACAGAACCGATAAACATCCACGCGCAAGTCAGTATGATCCGAATTATAATTATGCGATGATTGAATACGCTGAGGATCCATTTTGGTCACAACGAGTCGTTCCGATTCCGCGCACAATGATATGTGCCGCTTTTCCGATGGGAAATGCCGATCTCGGGATTGCAAGTCCTCAAACTGAAAATGGTCCTCAGGTGAAACAAGAGAACGTGGGAATAGCGGAGCATTCAAAAGTAAATACTGAAGAATGAGTAAATCTTATAATCCTTTTTGAATCTCCATTCCCTTTTTGTTTTTCCCCATTGAAAAAATTAAAAAATCTTGATTTCTTAATTCCTCTTTCCTCTTTCCTTTTTCTAGCTAGACATATTACTACGCAATCGTACCTATTCCCCTTCATGTTTCACTATTCATTTATCTGTTGCCATTGTGATCATTTCCTTAACATCATAGCCATCATTAATAAAACCACATCCCAGAATCAATGCGATTTCAAATTCGGATCCAAAAATGAGAAGCGATGAGTAGTCGCCTTGTGCTTTTTCAGTCCTCCGGCACACAAAAAAGTTATGTTGCACACCAAGCAATGTCGATGCATATAGTTGATAACTGGCTTTGAGTGGTTTTCCAGATCTTTTTTGAAGCGGAACATCTTGCCACAGAAGTGACACAGCAGTGGTTTCTTCATGGAACATATCTCTTCGTGTTCAAGCAATTCCTTTACTGTTATGAAGGTTCTCGAGCAGTTTCTACAGTAGATTACCTGAAAAATTGAAGATTACTGTTGATGAGGTTATTACAAGGTAACGTACTAGAGTACCATTATGATTCCATTGTTCCATTTGTGCCTGAGAAGTTGCGGCTTGGGCAAATGGAGTTGCCAGAGGAGCTGGTGGGACTGTAGGGTAGACGAAGTGAAGAGGGTTAGTAGGAGTCCAAATTGGAAGAGGGTACGGTTGAACCAAACCGAATGAGCTTGGCATCTGAAAATGAAGCTTAGAATGATCCCAGAAATGTTCTTAGAGCGACGACTTACAGTGGGAGGTACCATATAGGCAGAGTACGGATACCTACTAGTCCAATTCAGGTTCGGATCATAGTTGACATTTACCGGCGTGGTTCTGGTATTGACGTCGAGTGCCGGACTCTTTGAATCACCAATTGATTGAGACATGTTTGACTGGCAAAGTAGAGAAACTGAAACAAGAATTCATTAAAGCAGAGAAAAAAAGAAAAAAACCACAAATAGTACGAAGACGTGGCAAAAGCGATCGTTTTTAGAGTAAGCAGAAGAAAAATGGGAAATGGAGGTTGGAAGAATGAGAGAGAAGAGGGCTCGGGAACGATGTCATAAAGTGGATGCAAAGACAGAAAATGAGAAAGGGAAGATTGCCGAAATAATTTCTTACAGAGACTCGCAGAAACTGCAAGTCTCTTTGTAAAAACCTTGTGTTAAGATAAAGATACCCAGAATACATACAATTGTGAAAAGAATACTCCGGAATCAATCAAAAAGGTGAACGGTGGCCTTGTGGGATCTCAGGGCCCCGGCACACGGAAATGTGATCTGACATTTGGAACAGTAACGACGAAAATTGTGAGTCACTGGTTTTCTATGTTTTTTGAGTAGATATTTTGAGTGAAAGACCATATTGCAATCGGCACAGTTCCATGGTTTCTTTCCTCTCATTGTCTTCTTGTGCTTCAACAACTCGGCTTCGGTGGTGTAGCTTGACTTGCAGACTTCACACTCGAATTCCTAAATTAAGATACATATGTAGATAGATTTTCAATGTTGAATGTCACGCACTGGAATAGCAACTTGAAATGGATTCACAATTGTCAGGTTGTGTAGCAGATTTGGCTGTACCATCCCGTAGCTAGTCCAGGTACCCAACATGTTTGCGTATTGCATTTGCTGGCTTTGAATGACTCCCAACAGAAGGTTCATGTCCAATTGACCAGGAGCCGCAGGTTGCGCTGGAACTAGTGCAGCCAGAGCTTGAATCAATGAGATTTGATTTTGGTTGGTATAAATCAGGAACAATACATTTGAGTTAGGAACCTGAAACCTCAGAAATTGTCTATCAAAGTAACTTCGACAAGTCCCACTTACAATTTGTGTTCCCATGGTCTCATTCCCAATGATAATGATTATGCTCCCAGCAAGAACGTCACCCAAAGAAGTACCATTAGTAAAAACTGCGGTATTCAGAAGTGGATACATTAGATTACCAAGACCACCAATCCCATGGTTATGAGACATATTTCCCTGGAATATCAATTTGAAAAAAAATCAATCAAATAGACCTCGAATCGATTGTTTTAAGGAAGAAACACGTGGCTAAATCGAAAGGGAGCAAGGAAAAGAATGAAAACTGAAGGTGAGATGGAAGGCTGGTGGCTCGAGGAAACAACCATAAAACAAACGAGCCAACACGGTTCATCTACAGTGAGTCACGGAAAGACACATTTTTATAGCTTTGAAGGGCCATTGAAATTCATTTTTTTGGTGATGGTATTGCAAATGTTCAGACATCAATCTTGCACTTATAAGACGTTCATTCCCCGTGATTTTAAAATTTTATTCTGGTAAAACATAGATCAATTATCAATAATCACCCTAACTGACTTATTTAAGAATTGTGAAACAATGAAACGTGCTTGCGCAGTCCCCCACCGCATAGGAACTGGATCTTGCATCTGGAACAACGACGATAGCAGTTTGCAACCGGTGGCTTCAAGTGTCTTTTCAAAAATCCCAATCGATGAAATAATTTGCCACAATACAAACAAGGAAATGACACTTTTCCTTTAACCTGCTCATGCTTGGTCAGTTCCTCTTCTGTTCTGTAGGCCATTCGGCAAATTGTGCATTTGAAATTCTAAAAAAGTATGATTTCATGACTGCAATTTGAAACCTTCAGAAATGTACTGGTGGCGGATTTTCCGGAGCTGTGAATCCCATGATTTCTACAATTCCATGTTTGAGTACTGGCGTTGATGCAGTTGGGGGTGTGGCAATTAAAGGAGCTGGTAAAGCTGGAGAAGAAGGAGACGTGACGCCAGTAGAAAGGAAATACTGTTGATACGCAGCAGTGAATTGGTTCGTGTTATTGAACATTGGAACTAGAAGGGGAATCAACTCATTCAAAATGGGAACCTGAAATTGCAGATTCCGAAAGTTCACAGCAACTACATAATGACAATTTTAACTTACAGTCAATGTTCCCAAAGACCCGGTTCCCGTGATTGTTTTCATTCTGAATCCAGCGAGCACATCATTCAAACTCATGATCGAACTGACATTTGTAACGATGGTAGTTGTAGTGCTAAGTGGTGCCTGTTGCGTTGGAACAGGAACACCAGTATCACCAACTCTCGCGAACATCTTTCCCTGAAATATCAAGTTGAAAGCAAATCCGTACAACTACATACATATGTAGAACGAACTGCTTGTTAAGAAACGTGGCGTTGATGATTGTCTGCAAACTGACCAGGAGAAGAAATAAAGACTGGAATATACCGTGGAAGGACGAATGCTCGGCAATAAAGCCATAAAATGAATGGGAAACAGAGAAGTGAACGGGACAGATTGTTTGACCAATATTTTATTGTGATAAACAAAGGCGTTCGGAGTTTAGCAATTGGGTTGAGTTTCTGGTAGGAAGGACCTCATGAAAAAAAAAACGTCGGCAAATAACAAGGAAAGGGAACGGTAACGGTATCTGCGTATAAGAACTATGAAGATAATTGGGTACATATTACAAAACAGAAGGTCTAGAGAGAACTGAGCATTTGGCGGGGAAGAACTACATTTCCGGAAGCATTTCTGTAGAAACATAATATTTAGTGAGAGCCCGACGATGTTTTTCGGCATAATGGCTCCGAAGCAATCCTCGGCAGAGAAAAATACGCCCACACTTTCTCCCACTGCAGCTGTACTGTGTCTTGCCCAAGTGATTGTTTCTTTCTTTCTTGTTCATCAATTCAACTCCGCAGTGTTTGCATTCTTGCACGGCGTAGTCCTTGTGCATTCTGGAACACATTGAAATTATTCAAATTTTAAAGAGAACATCCAAATAGATACCTTTCGTTGTGTTTCTTCAAATAATATGGATATTGGAATCTTTTCTGACATTGGAAGCAATAGGTTTCCTGGAAAAAAATGACATGTTTTTTTTTTTAAGATGGATATCTTGATTCTTGATTTCTCACCTCCGATTGGTTCTGAAGATTTTGGTTTACCACAGATGTGCTGGTCGACTTCAATGTTTCGGAACTCCATATCGACGAGTCAACAAAATTGTCACTCTCAATGCTATCTGGACGATAAAAGGACGATGACGATTGTGAGTGTTCTGATGTTCCGGTATTCGTATTCTGATACATGTTGTGGGTTGTCTGCAATCAATTCCCTCTTCTTTAAATCATTTCTTATTTACGTACCATGTGACTCTGATTGTAAAAGTCCCATGACGACTGGAAATCCGGAGGATGAGTGTATGATGCCTGCTGCACGCTTCCCAAACTCAAACCCTGTCCAGCCAACAAAAACTGCGGCGAAATTCCGGCATGACAATAAGTATTTTGGATCATCTGAAAGCAATACACCCAATTAAAAATTAAAAATTTTCAAACTTCATAATTACCGTGTTTTTGCCATCATACACGTTCAACGACGGCTGCGCTGTTTGCCTATTTCCGTACCACGATTCCAACGAAGGAAGTGGACCCAGTTCTGTGGTTTTTTGAGCAAAGATGTCATATTGTCTGAACGATGTTGACTCTGATGATACACCAAGATTCTGATGCGAATTTCCGATTGCCTAAAACTGATTTTTGTTGGTTTCAGACAGGTTTTTAGCTACTCACCGAGTGATGGCTCTCATAGAAGCTTAACGGCGGATCTGAGATATTGTTAGCTTCAAACGGCGATGTCAATGATGTCAATGAAAACGATTGCTCCGGGTTTCTCTGTTGAACAAGTTCTGATGTTCCTTCTTGATTTTGCCCTGGTACTTGGCCAATCTAGAACTCATTTACACGTATGTAATTCAGAAACTTTTCGGTTGCCTACCATGAAATTGTTCTCAGTACTTTTCCCAATCATCGGAGTGTTTTTTGGCGTTTTTTCAGACGGCACTTGCTTTTTCGATACACAGAGTTTTTCGCGTTTTATCTTTGGCCTGGAACATAATTTTTTCAAACTATCAACCATTCTGTTTGGTCCGTTCTGTGTTTTCCCGAACCATTTAACAATAGAACACATCACCAATACTGTTTTCTACAAACAGGTGTTTGTTTTCTACAGTAACATTGGCGGGCAAGATGAGTGCGCCTAAAACGTGACGCAATGCAGTCGGCGCTGACAGAGAGAAGAGTTGAAATGAAACGAAAAGCGGAGCCGCTATTAGGTCATAATGGTGTGAACTAGAAGCAATGGATTGCGCAATCCAATGGAAGCCGCTGTGATTTGGCAAGGTGTCAAAAAAGGCAAACTCACTCCAAATTCCGCTGAGTTACCTGGCAGCGGTGATACTCAAGCATGGTGTGGCAGAGAACCTCTTCCTTACATCTGGGGCATTTGTGATGTCGAAGTAAGCGCAAGCTTTTGAAACAATGAGAATTTAACTCTGAGTATCGCTCGAACGGTTTCTTACAATGCATGCAGTCCGGGTGGTGATTCTCCCTAGAAACAACAACTTTGAAAAACAAAATGGAAGCATGTTTTGATCACCTTTTATGTCTTTTCATGTACTCCAACTCGAAAAAAGTTGCAGAGCAGTGCACGCATTGAAACATCATATCTTTCTAAAGTAAGCTTAACAGTAACTTCAGGTCATAGTTTAGCTTACGTTAGGCTGTCTCTCTGAGATTAGCAATTGACGGAACGGATCGTTGGAAACATTATAGCTAGTGGGAATTGGTGATCCATTCCATGTGTCTTTAACAAGTTTGTTTGTCTCCGACATTCTGAATAAGTACAGAATCAAAAAAAAGATGGGAAAAATGTGAAAATGGGGTACCATGCCACCCAGAAAAGGAACGCATCAACCTCCCAAAAAGTTGCGCAAAGTGAATTGGTGGGGGGGGGAGGGGTCTGACTTGCGGCGCCCTTCAAAGGTGTGGCGCAATCAGAATGGGAACCTGGAACCTGGAACATGAGAACCGAGTTCGTCGTGCAACCCAACCACTAGCGCAAAAATTGTTTTGAAATAGCATGAAGGAATCTACAGTTCAAAAAAAACATTCGCAAAATGACAATAAAGCTGTTGGCACTTGATCAATTACATATTAGCGAAGAACGTCATAAAAAACGTTGAGCGAATGGGCGAAAAGGGAGAGAAATGGTTCAAAAACTTCGGCAGGAGCTAGCACTTGCTGCGCTGTACCTTCTCGAATAACAGTAGATTTGTGTGCGAGGGTGGCCAACTCTCCTCCCATTTCTCCCCTTCTTCTCCAAGAACTTGACATTTCCATTGTTACACTCCCACCCAAAACTGTTCCCCGACCACCGGACACGCCGTTTTCTTTCCCAACCTTTGCACTGTTAACGACTCTCGTGCTCTTCTTCTTTGTGTCGAGCGATAGCTACCACCCATTCCATCACTCATTCTTTTTTGTCTACATACTCAACTGTTCAACTAGTCAAATTTTGTTCTTCAGAAATGCTTCCATTTATTGATCAGGAGGCGCTGGAGGGATACCTTATCTCCCTGTTAGAGGCTCGGGTCAAGACTTGCATGACAGTGAGTTCGAAGTTTCAAGCAAGACCGGCTTCTGAAAATGATGTTTTCAGCTCATTGAGTTGGAGACCCCAGGAACCTTCGAACGGTACTTGAAACTGTTTTACTTTGAACGCAAAGTTGAGCTATACGACAAGCTGATTATCAGTGGAGCCGGAAAAAACAACGGGGTACGGTACTGTTTCACATTTCAGACGTACACAGATGATAGTATTCCTATCTCCAGGTCAACCGCAATGGCTGGGTTCGCTGCATCGAGGCACTCCAAGAGAACGAGGAGCTATATGCTCCATTCAAGAAATACTGGACCTTCAAGTGAACGTCGTCTCTGAACACCGTTGTAAAATTCAAATCTTGTCCGAAACCGGATCTGTACTTTCTCTCTTTTTTAATTCAAAAACACAAAAACGAAAAACGTCTCGTCTCCCTCCCCTAATGCACTTTCGGTGACTCAGGTGACCTTCCCCAGTGGTTCTCTTTTCTGTTTGCTAACGTATCTCATTTTTAAACGACGATTGGTGATCATAAACGTCTACATCTTGTTTTGAACGATTTCTTTTTTTAATGTGGGGGATGAATAAGGAGGAACAGCAGGGCCCGCTTAAGAAACGTTTCTTAATGAGTTCGGGCGCGTCTCAAGGTGGTAACAGCTTTTCAATGGTTCTTTAATTTTTTTCCAGTCAACGTAACGCAACGCGCGCTATATCGTTTTTTGTCAGGGGAGAAAATTCAAGTTTCTAAATGATATCACAATTATACGAGCATTGGAACATATAGGAGGCATTGAATTTCAAAATCTTAAATTTTCGATCAAAAAACGTGAAAACAGCTCCTAATTCTGTACAAGTACGGAAAAGTTTTGAGAAAAATAAATCGGGCTATTCCTGTTCTATATGCGCTTGAAATACAGAAAAAAAAATGTAATGTTTTGGTTCATCTATTTTTGAAGTTTTTGCTTACAAATAAACTTGTAAAGTATAAATTGAGTTAATGGATTATTAATTAACTTTATTCGTTTAAATAAAAATAAAACAATTAAGTAAAATTCCAAGCACTAGTGGATTTACATGCACACAGCCAAATCAATCGATAATCATTTAATTTTGTCTAAAATTTCTTCGGGACCGTTCTCCCCGGCTTCATAACTTCCATTCTAAAATTCCACACGAATGGAGGCCACTTCTTCTGTCGGTACTCTCCGAACACCACCAATTCCATTTGCTCGTCAATCGGAATCACCACACAGTGACACGTGGCATCTCTGAAATCGAATCACCTTTTTCTTATCATATTCTATCACAACTCACTTAATATCTGGAAATTTGGAAGGAACGGCTTTGAATGTGTCCTTGGCCATATCGAAGAACCCGATGACTTCAGTGTATTCCGAGACTCCGAGGCAAAAGGAAGTGCCGACGGGACGACGGTAGTTGAGCCATTTTCGAATAAATTTCTCCATCATGTCCATTGGAAAGTTTAATTTGATAATGTCGAGTTGTTTGTTTGTAAGGTCCAAAAGCAACGGATCCAATTCGAATTCTTCGTAGTACGGGAACTGGAGAATCAGCTTTTCGCAAGATTGGACCTGAAAATAATAAATGAAAAAATATAATACTTTGTATTGAAAGATGAAATTTTAATAAGAATGCTAACCACTGGTTCCTTAAACAAGAACATCGAATTAGTGCATACAATGAATTTGATCGTCTTCAATGGATGGTTATCTGTATCGATCAGCCGAAGCCAGGTGGCAATCATTTCCTTATTTGGTGTTCCCAATATCAAACGGCTCACTTTCAGTTTGAGATTCTCATCTTGCAACTCTTCTGGGACCAAATCATGTATAAATAGCTTCTCGATCCTGGATCCCTTTCTCACGTACTCCTTCATCAATTTTGTCACCGCCACGCTGTATTTCTTCTCGATCGTATGTTCAAATCGATAACCTTCTGTGTGGAAATAGATTACGCAGCTTGGCAGCGTATCCGGATTGGTTTCATTGTCTTCGGACCAATCCTCTTGTTCCGGGCGTAATGGATGAATGCTCCAGGATCGAGAGAAATTGTTCGTTTCGAATTCAAAACTGTGGGATGCACATCTAACTATTGAAAAGTCGTAACGAAGCAGAGACTCAATTCTCTTCAGTGCTGGAATACTTCGGACCATGCGTTCTCTGAAAAACACAATACATCATTGAAGAGGTTGCGAATAATACCTTTGATCCATTTCCGAAAACTTCACAATCTGTTTCATCGATTCATACGAAAGATGCCTTCCTGAACCCTGGGCCATTTCGAGAAGGTGTTTCTTGAAAATGAATTGATCAAGTTGATAATAAACATTTAAAAATTTCACAAATATCGGAAAATTCGAAACATTTTAGTTTACATTGAGGAGGATCGAGAATTACAGGTTCGAAATATTTACAATGTTCTTTTCACGTACATATAATGCCGCAATATTTCGTCACCGTGTTTACGGACAGTTTGTTCTCAAATACGACAATGGAAAAAGGATTCTAATGGATCAGAAGAGGATAACACGTGATAGGGATTTATTCATATGTTACATGATTGTGAATTTACACTTAAATTTTCTTCGGGACCGTTCTCCCCGGCTTCATAACTTCCATTCTAAAATTCCAAACGAATGGAGGCCACTTCTTCTGCCGGTACTCTCCGAACACCACCAATTCCATTTGCTCGTCAATCGGAATCACCACACAGTGACACGTGGCATCTCTGAAATCGAATCACCTTTTTCTTATCAATTTCTATCACAACTCACTTAATATCTGGGAATTTGGAAGGAACGGCTTTGAACTTTTCCTTGGCCATGTCGAAGAAGCTGATGACTTTAGTGTATTGCGAGACTCCGAGGCAAAAGGAAGTGCCTCAGCTCCTTCGTCGTCAGCAACGTCAATTCTTTTCGCTCGTTAGCCGGAAACGTTGTCGGTGGTTTAACTTATTCTTGATTCCAGTTCCGTTGTTTTTAATTTCCAAGTTCTGAAGAAAACATAGCCGACGAGACAAAACTTCTGAAAATGTATGATAATCAAAAAATACCTGTCAAAGGTTCAGCGTCTACAAAACGAACCATAATGTCCGTCACGGAATCTCTGTTGCTTCGCATCCGGTGATAAGAAAATTGTCATATCACCGAGACACAAATCAACAAAGCTTCCGGAGGACCAGTTCGGAGACAGTGACGTTACGATGAGTCGAGAGTCAGGTTATTAACAGTTTGCACCCGGAGATAAGCTAGTCTGTGTGAATATCACTGAAGCACAAACTATCGGAGGAAAAACTTATACTTCCAGTTATCTCACGTTTCCAAAGATTTGAAGAAAAAACTCACCAAATTTCTTTTCCAATATCGTTCTCCCAGACAGGAGCTGAGCGAGTTTGCGCCCGGTGATAAGAATCTTATCTTAGCACCGCCACACAAACCAGCACAGCTCCCGCTAGGAGGGAGTATTAGTGTGGAGTAGTGATAAAAGTAGTAGTAATAGAAAATAACAGAATAGTAAAGGAGTAGTATGTAGTAGAAGTAGTAAAAGCCTCTAACCAGGCCACGGACAGTTTGCACCCGGTGATATGCTATAATGCGCATAGCACTGCGGTAGAAACAGTCGGTGGTCCGATCGAGTTAGAATAGAAGAAGAAGTAGAAGACGAGAAAAGGAAGGAAAGGTTAGAAGGTGAAATATGTAATAAACAGTGCATTTCTTCACAAAACCTGCACAAATTTGCACCCGGTTATAAAAAGGCTGTCTTAGCACCGCAATGCAAACCTGCGCAGTTTCTTGAAGAACATTTGTCAGACTGTCCTTGGTCATCGCCTGAAAAAAACATTTTCTCTCCTATTATACCATCTCATGCATGTTTTTATGCTGTCTTTGAAGGAAAATGACAATAGAAAACCAAAAATTGTCATCAGTAGACAGAAACTTTCGTTAGAGCAGCTAACCGTTGAGTAAAAGCAACAGAACTTGAACATTCAAAAAAACCCACACTATTTGGTTCCCCAATTGTTGGCACGGTTCAATCACCATTTGTTGCCGATTTCATTCATTGTCAGTAGTATTTGTCTTCTCATTTTTGACGGAATTCAGACGCACTCAACGTCAAGGTCCTGAATTGCAAGCCAATAGCTCTTTCTGCACTCCAATCAAATGACCAATTCTGCAAGAACAAACATTTAGTCAATGAAGAACATTAGAAGCGTTCACGAGTTGTTTTTGGGGTCAAAAAACTAAGAGAACTACAGAAAACACGAGAAGGAACGCAGTCATTTCTCAATTTTCTAAGAAGCGATTCAAAAAAATCACTGAAACTCTATCAAAAAGGTTTTTTTTGAAAAAACCTGGTGAAAAAGCATGAAACCCACTGAAACTTACTTGAAAATGTTGGGCGAAACCTCCGTTTCTAAGGTTAGACGTTGTACACACGCACACATGCACTGTTCACTGCAAGACCCTACACGGAAATGTCATGCGCCTTTAAACACGAAGGGCAAATGAAATGTTAGTTTCTAGCTATATTTACAGAGAAATTAACTGAATGAACGGAAAACAATGTGATTACTTACGAAAAAAATAGAAAAAGAACGAAAATTTTGTTCACTTAAGATTTCACACCATACCGAACCGTACGAAAACAAAACAAGTGCCAGTAAATAGAACACACTGTTTGACGGGAATCAAAGTTTTTCAAAGATTGGAAATGGAAATGTAGTCGTGAGCTTTTTCAGCAGTTTGTTTTTCTTGTTCGAGAACGCCATTGAAAATCATATGTTGAAAACGACGGAGAATACCTTCGTTGCAATAACAGACTATGCAAAGCGCCGTTCCAAAACGTCTTCGGGCACTCACTTTGCTTCGCCTTCTATTTCAGCAATGGTTTTCGTCGTCCACCAGGCAGTTTTTTTTATAGCCGATGAGGCAAACAAGTATGAAAATTAGAAGAAATCAAGAAATACCTGACAAAATAATTAGCGTCTGCTTGAAGAACCACTAGGTCCGTCACGGAATCTCCGTAGCTACGCATCCGGTGATAAGAAGACTGTCATATCACTGAGATACGAAGCAACGGAGCAACCGGAGGACCAGTTTGAAGACAATCACATCATTCATGTTGTTAGTCCTCATCGTTCGTGAGCTCTTTGTGTAGTTGTCGGTTCACAGTCTAGAAAAAGTTAGCTGATGAGTCAAAAAAATAAGTTTGAGAGAATCCAATAATACCTGTCAAAAGATCCAATATCTGCATAGCAAACTATTCGGCCCGTCACAGAATCTTTGTGGCTGTGCATCCGGTGATAAGAAGACTGTCATATCACCGAGACACAAACCCACGAAGTTTCCAGAAGACCAGTCCGGAGAACTGAATTAGAGCAGAAATACTTGGATTGTTTAAACAGAAAAAAACCTGTCTTTCATTCAAATTTTTTCTCAAAAAGAAACATCCATTAAATTTATATTCAGTAGACTTCGTAAATCTACACTGCGAATCTCTGTTCCCTGCGAGACCCTGCTGCAAAAGTGCGTGCGCCTTTAAAAGCGAATGGGGGGTATCGGCGTTATTTCAAAGCTTCATGAGCATTAGTGATTAGGAGATGCCAAGATAATTTGTGGGAGATGAGGAAACTGTCTTGCAATGAAAATTTTTGAAAAACTCAGTTGTAAAACTTCAAAAATCGACAGTTAATTTTGAGAAAAATCGATTGGCGACGACGTGAGAGGGACATTACTTGGAGAGACCTCCGACAGTCAGAGTCGTCGTAAGGACCACGCGCAGCTGCGCCGGCACACACTGGCACCCGCCGAAGGAGACCCTCCACTCGCATCGATTGTTCTCTTGCCTTCTATGCCACGCCATGCGAATACGTGTCATCATTCTCTATTTCGCTGCATTGCCAATTTCCTTTTCACTCATCCGACGACTGCAGCTTCGCAGTGTGAATTGAGAATAGCATAAACATATTAAAAGCTCCAGCTCGAATGAATGCATTGTAGGTGTAAAAAGAGCGTATTGAATATCTTCTCCATGTTTTGAAATTGAGAAAGTTTTTGAACTGACGCCAAAATACAGTGGTATTTTTTGAAGCATGCTCGCAATTTCCACCGTATTCATACAAAGAAGTTGTCACCAAAAACGTAAAGTAGCACTAATTCGATCCATCAAAAAGCCCATTAGGCACTACTGTAACGACTTCGTAGAAACGGCAAGCTCTTGAAAACCATAGGCAACCATAAGAACGCCCACAAATCTCGTGAGCCTTTCGTTTCGTTTCGTTTCCCAGCGACATTTTGTATAAAAGGCAGTCATCGAGCGCCTGCTTTGGGCACCATGCCTAAGACAATTCCCAAAGAGTATTCCTACTTCTGACTGTTCCATGGCAGGAACTGGGCCGCCGTCAGATTCCTGCGCGGTGATAAACAAACGTAACGTCTATCACCGGGGGAAATCTGACTGTGGCCTGGTTCTAGCCAACTTGGAATATATTGCTGTGCATGACGCAGCTCAATTCCCCCAACCCCGCACATAATGAGCCTCCCGCCCAATTCGTATTACTACTGCTATTCTATTCATATTTCCCCCTGCTATTTTTATTCATTGGCCACAACCGGGCCGCAGGCAGTTTCTGCCTCGGTAATACGCACAGAATAGCATATCACCGGGTAAAAACTGTCCGTGGCCTCGTTTGAGCCGCTTACTCTATTCGAAAGGATAAAAGGCTTGATCCGAAAGGAAGCTGCGCTAGTTTGTTCCACGGTGCTATGATAGACCTCATATCACCGGGTACAAATTGGCACAGATTTCGAAAAGGAATAGCTGAAACGAGCGGGGGTTGCAACCTGCTTGGTAAGTTTTTGCTTGATATTCAGATCAAAGCAACCGATCATTCGACCTAAACTGCTATCGCAAACAGGAGGAATTACCATCCAAATCAATTTGTTTTTTTCAGTGCGTCACGCGTACTGTTTCACAGTCGGGAACTCGCTAGTTGATAGTTTTGAAGATAGGCAACTTGGGTGATCGCAAATCTGCGGAAAACAGATATTATCTCTCGTGTTTTCAAGGCCAAATATGAAACACTGAACTAAATTCTTCCGCGCAACAAAAAAAAAACGATGAGATGCTTACCGCCTTATCTCACAATCAGTCTCATACTTGCCACTATTATTTGGCCGACGATCGTTTCCGCAGTGACGTGACCTAGCCCCTAGCTTATTCTGCTCCTGATCTTTCGACGTTTTTTTTTTGTGTCTAGACATTTTGTCGTGAGCTCTTGACTTCTTGGCTTTCCGGGAGAACCACGTGTCTGTCGTCGTAGAAACGTTTCAAGGCAACGTCAGATTCACGAACAAATCTGAAACTTGTCAAACTTAAAGATGGCTGATGAAAAGTGACGTTAGGGGCAGACAACCACGACAAATTTTGTGAATCTTTGCCTTGATACACTTTAGTACACATAGTCTCCTAGAGACAAAGAAAATCAATTAGGGACGACCAGAAAGAGATTTGAGGCTAAAAAGAGCGGCTGAGGACCACAAATTTTGGGGCATTTGTATGACGGCCGCTTTTCAGTGCTTGGAAAAAAGCATTATACTCCGAATTGTAGCTGAGAGCTGTTTTCCTCTACATTTTTCTAAATGGAAAAGTGGATATGGAACTCCAGCTAAATCCAACTTTGTGCAACTGAATTTTGAAAATTGAAAATAAAAAATGTCGTGAGAGCGGTTATAGCTAGTACCTTTGTATCATTCAGTGTCTCCAATTTTCAAACTTGTGACCTTAACCTTCTCTAAACACCGTTCACGTTTGCCAAAATCGATAAACAATCTCTTTTCAGGGTCGCAGTCAATTTGCTTATTGATGATAGCAAACAGATACAAATTGTCAAAGGAGAATTTGTCTCAGATCTTATTCCTAACACTTCTTGTCTCGGCGTGAACCAAGCCGTTGTTACTTCCGTCCGTGCTAATAGCAACCGTTTTGTAGCCTATCAGCCGGAAAGGAAGTTACAATGGCTAAAGTTCAGCTGCATATGTGAATCGTGATTTTGAATTCTTTTTACTTGGCGTTATAAGTCATATTAGTCATATTACCCAGTAAAAATTCAGTTTTTTTTGTTGAAAAGCCGATTTATCTAAAAACGTAATCAACGACCCGGCAGACACTCAATGGTACGTCATGAACTAACAACAGATTTTCTAGAACCAGCATGTGACTGGTGGAATGAAAAGATGTTCATAACGCTGAAAAACACTTTTGATAACGGTCGAACACTTCCAGCTGCTATGATTAGAGAGAGAGAAAGGTCATGTTCATGTCATGCGAGAGTTGACCCGATACAGCTGTTAAGTACAACACGGAAGACTCATACAACTATTGCGAAACTATACTAGTGGAGGGGAATTTGTGTGAGCAAGGGATACAAATTTTGGAGACGTGACTTTGCGTGCAAATCTTTATAAGTCTAACAGGTCTTTGACAACTCTTCATAGTCAAGCAGTGCAAAAATTGCCTAATAAACCATGTAACTAGCGATTGCATTCAAGGAGTGGCGGGTGGTGGTTATTGCAACGGAAATTAACACTCAACATGGGAGTTTCTGAAAGATAAAACACATTGTAGAAGTTTTGGCAGGATTTGAAGAACAACATCTTCCAACTTCTTCAATGTCGTTGGTGAAGAATACCTGACAATGACAAAAAAGAGATGATCCAGTGGAACTGCTTTCTCATAATTTCAGTACTTGAAATTTGGAATTCAATACCCCAAAAAGTTGGAATCATGTCTACTAAAAAGTTGACCCCTTCATCCTTTCGCAAAAAAAAAACGCCTGGATGATATGGTACAACTGCTTTTTTCGATAGGTCGATTCGATTGATACTAGTAGTATGTGACCCATATGGTAAGTGCATTCTGACGAGATATGAGAATAAAATGGTAAGACCCGGTTGGACAGCTTTGAATGATGTCATGACGATGTATGGTAGAAGTGCACTTTAGGTCAAGAACCATGTGTCGATTATGAAGCTTGTGAGATAATAAAACTCAAGGAAGTCTGAAAAAAGTAAAAAACTAACGTATATCTTCCTGTCAACTCTACTAACTGAATTAGCATGAGAGGTAGATTTTCAGAAATGCAACCTTGCAGCATGGCAGCGATTCGCTGCTGAGCTATTTCTCTTTCCATATTCTACGCTTTGCCCGTTTCTTTTTTCAATCTCTATGACAAGTTGCTGCATCTTCGGGCATAGTTTCAATCACGTACGCAGCACCCCAATCAAATGCAATCCCTCATCGTTCCAAGTGTTGTTTTTCGTCATCCCATCCCGGCCCCTACCATAAGTTTTCGAAATGTTTTTCACAATTTTCTCCAACTTGACAAAACTCGGCGTGTTGTATCATAATGTAAACACACCTGTCATGAAACATGTCCGCTGACCGTGAATTCGTTGCATTAGACGAATTTTTGGGGATTTTTAGGAGAAAGAAGAGTCTGACACTTTCAACAGCTGTGTTGGCAGTCGCTTGAAAATAAATGTTTCCAAAATTTTGTTTCGTGAAAATCGTACAATTACCATTTTTGTTAAAAATTAAGAGGAGCCTTCCGGAGAAATTTTTCAACTAATCTTGAGGAACGGTTTTGCTTAAACTCTGCAAATTTTGAATCATCTTGTCATCATGTTTTTTTGCAAACACCGATTTTCCCAGTGACTAACTAACATCCGTGAGAAATCTTCACTTACCATTTTGTCCTTGTCTCCACGGTTTTTCTTAATTCACGTTCTTCTTCATCCATACTAAAAGGCGGAGCCTGTAGAACCATGTGCATTTCCTTTTTTCAACTCGCGCACATGGGCGGAGCCTGATACCAGATGTACTCGACCGTCCCGTCCCATCATCGCGTTCATTCTTCACTTTCATTCTTTCGGCTTTTAACATTTCCTAAATTTGTCTGTCTCTTTTTTTCTCCCTACCCTATATTCCTATTTCAACTTGTATTATTTCAGAATATCCTTCCAACCTTGGAACAACCACTTTTCAAAATGCTCCTGAATGGCTTTGCCATCATGATATGGCTCGTCTTCCTGTTTGGACCGGCGTCCGGACAGCTTCTCAATGGGAACTGCAATCAGGATCACTGTGGACTTCACGGAGAATGTGTCATCAGCACGAACTCGATTGGGAAGAAGTTCTTCTGCAGGTTAGTTCATTTTTGACTTGTGTTTCGAGGCGATGTAAGAGAGACTGACTAATCGTAAGGTTCCTTCTACGAAAATACGAAGCCACGACGCAGCTGGTCTTGCAGTGATTTCAGCGGAAAAACGTTTCCCTAGTCGTTTTGTGTTGACCATTCTCTAACACGATTCTTTCACTTTTGGTAGGTATATACAATGTTTGAAACCAACCGTCCAATGACTAGAGACACATTTTACCAAAAGATACTGCAAAACCAATAGCTATTTTGGCTGATGCACGCTATATCTGCCCCGTTTCCCATGACAGTTTGAGTAATTAAAAATTCATCGTTCAAATTAATTGGTGCACTGATGCATAAAACCTTTTTTATCCGATTAACCATTCAGATGTGATATGGGATACGGTGGAGCATTTTGTGAGCTTCCCTGCTCGTTGAAATGTGGATACGGAATGAAGTGCTTGATCGACGACACGGAGACCCCATTTTGTCTTTACGAAGATCATGAGTATGTTGCTGTCAATCTACTCGCCTCGAATTGCCAACCCGGATTTGGAGGTTTATTAATCAAATCACCAAAGCGATTCAATTCAACTTATATTTTCTTCCAGGTCACAACTGCTCCGTCGCTGTGAAATCCGCTAAGCCGAATCCTTGCCTCAGAGACCCGTGCAATGGGAGCATTTGTATTCCATTCATCGGTGGATTTCAGTGCATCTGTAATGACGGATTCACAGGATCATACTGCAGTGAGGGCAGAGATCACTGTCTGGATCACCAGTGCCAAAATGGTGCAAAGTGCATTAACCGTTCCAAAGACTACATCTGTGAATGTCCGTCCAACAAGATAGGCCGATTCTGCGAGCATCCATCATGCATGGCAATGCCGGGTATCTGCAACCACGGAGAATGCATCAATCAGCCAGATGGAAACGGAAAGGAGTTTCAGTGCAGATGCAAAAACGGATTTCAAGGAGAATTCTGCAATCAAGACATAGACGAGTGCGCCTATGGAAACCCGTGTTACAACAACTCAACCTGTGTCAATCTCATCGGGTCCCACAGATGTGACTGTCTCCCAGGCTACACAGGAGCCAAGTGTCAAACTGCCAAAGACATTTGCCCATACAACAAGTGCAAGAACAATGGGACATGCTATCACACGGTTACTCGCAAACCAGTATGCGTTTGTCCTTTTGGATTTACTGGAGCTAATTGCGAAAAACCGTGTTTGGACGGATTCGGCGGAGTCAATTGCAATATTGCTAACGGTACTGCGGTTTGCTCTCGAAATGGACCAAGATGTATAAACAACGGAAAATGTATCGATGGATTATGCTACTGTCCACCGTCATTTATCGGAGACCATTGTGAGTTCACTCGAGAGCAATTCAAGGCTCATGACCAGACATGTGAGATGGCTCCGTGCCGGAACAACGCAACGTGTATCGATGTCGACGGACGAATGGGTTACTTCTGCGCCTGCGAACCCGGTTTCACTGGAGATCGTTGCGAAATTCCAACAAGTTTGTGAACTTCGTTCAGCATTTGAGGTTAACTTCCAATTTCAGATATGTGCACTACGACGGATCCATGCGTTAATGGGGGAAAATGCATCTCGAAGGATGGCGAACTGTCCTGTAGATGTCCACCTGGATTTGAAGGAGAACACTGTGAAAGCCGCACTTCGTGCCGACAGAATCCGTGCCGCAACGGCGGATATTGTGAGCAACCTCCTAATGGTGACTTTTTCAAGTGCAAGTGCAAACTGGGATTCTCAGGACCTTTCTGCAATGAGAAGGCTAAGGATTTCAACGTAAAGTGAGTACGCCTGCGATACAAACAAAATTTATGCAATTCTTGTTGTAGACTCCTCGGTTCTTTCTGCGAATCGCGGAATTGCTCAGCACGTGCTGGCAATGGTATTTGTGAGAAGGAATGCAACCAGGTTCAATGCAACTTTGATGGTGGAGACTGCTCCGGAGGTCAGATTCCGTTCTCGAAATGCCGTTACGATTGCGCGGATAACTTTGCGGATGGAATTTGCAATCAGGAATGCAACAGTGAGGAATGCCTTTACGACGGATTTGACTGCATTTCTACTGTTGTCCATTGCCCGATCAGAATCCGAAAACATTGTGCAATTCGCTTTGCTGACGGACATTGTGACAAGGAATGCAATATAAGCGAGTGTGGCTTTGATGGTGGAGACTGTGAAGCAAAGAACTTTGACGCAATGATTTTGAAAGACATTCGCGTGATTATAAATCTGAATGCCAAGGAGTTTCAAGCTGTTGGTGGCAAAGCTCTCATGGAACTCAGTTCTGACCTCAACTCTACTATCAGAATCCAGAATGACGCAGTCGGACCGATGGTTTTCAACTGGAACGGAAATCAGGAGCTCAACAGAATTCCGATGCACCCAATAAGCGAAGATCCATACGAGCAACCCGTCAGGAAAAGGACATCCCTTCTCATGGTCGTCGCGTATCTGGAAGTTGTTCAGTTTTGTAAGGATGAATGCAGATTCAATAGTGCTCAAGGAGTCGCTGACCTAATTGGAGCACTACTCTCGAAATCCAATGTAAGTTTGTTTTCAATTTAAAAAAAAAACTCACCAAGACAAACATAATTGCAGGGCGGAACAGTATACGGCCTGCCAATTGCTGAAGCGTTTGTTTCTCC
Source organism: Caenorhabditis sp. 39 LS-2015 (assembly GCA_900536345.3). Lineage (NCBI taxonomy): Eukaryota > Metazoa > Nematoda > Chromadorea > Rhabditida > Rhabditidae > Caenorhabditis > Caenorhabditis waitukubuli. The sequence goes on along the minus strand of LR580505.1, from coordinate 5,294 downwards.
AAAAGTCGATCCAGCCCATTACAAATTGTCAATGATGTTCATGGTAATCATTCTTATTGCGGCTGTAGTCTTTTTGGTACTGGTGATCGTCTTCAAGAAGTTGAAACAGAGAAAGAATCATCATGCCACTTTCTGGATTCCACCGCTCAATGCGTCCGGAAAGTTTGTCCAGTCTTTGGAAAGATTGACACTTGACGATGAGCAATTGGAAGTGGACGACTACCTGAAAACTCTTGGACCCACTCCTATTCTTCAAATTGCCGTCAATCAGGATCGTTTTGGACCAACTGCTGAGCAAATGTGAGTTGTTTTCACAAGTGTCTGACTGTTGTATTGAACAATTTGCTTCAGTCCTCTTCACATGGAAGCCGCTGGTTCTGACCCGATTCTCATTGACTTGACTTTGGACAACGTCAGCCAGATTGACTGCAAGTACAAAAGAAACGTGCTTCATTGGCTGGCCGGAAACTGCAGCGGCAAGAACGAAATCCTCATTCCGGCGGAAATGCTACAGTGTATCGATGCCGGTGCCAATGTCAATGCTCAAGACATCGACCTGAACACGCCTTTGATGTTGGCTGCTCGTGCTCGTCGTGCTCGATTGGTGCTGATTCTGATACTGAAGGGAGCCGACCCATCGATCTCCAATATCTCCGAGAGAAGTGCTCTCCATGTCGCCGCCGCGAACCGTGACCAGCGTATGATGGAGATTCTGCTCAATGACTTGAGAATCGTTCGGGACATCAACAAATTCGATAGACATGGAATGACGGCGTTGATGATTGTTGCTAGCCGTGTTGGATGTGGAAAGAATCAGACTGCAATGGCTGAGATGCTGGTCCAACGAGGAGCCGATGTCAATGAGGACGGATTTTCTCGCAAGTCATCCGATATGTACAGAGGAAGAATCGCCTTGCATTTTGCTGCTCTCAATGGTTGCGAGGAGATGATTCTCTACCTACTCGCATGTGGATCCAACATCAACAAACAAGACGAGAACTATCAGACACCAATCATGTTGGCTGCCAGAGAAGGTCATGAAGCAGTTGTCAAGATTCTTGTGGAGAGATTTGCCAGCGTCACCATCACAGATCACTACGACAGAACTGCTGCCCAACTCGCTCGTGAGGGTTATCATCACGAAATCGCCATGTACCTAGAAACACAAGAGGTCAATTGGCACCGGGAGAACGTTTTCCGTCAGCAAAGAGTTTTGGGAAACCCACCGCCACTTCCGAGACTGACGAGAAAGTCGTATGCGACTTCCAGACTCACTCCGCCGAGATCGGATGTCTCCTCGGCGTCATCGACTTCAACCTCTCCACCGCCACAGAGCCCATCCGAGGGAACATCCACACAAACTGGAAATGTGAATTTCTAAACAGCAAAATTAAAAACCTCGCAGATATGTATATTTTAAGCTCCCACCACTTCCACGTCGCACCGAGTACCCGCTTCACGTCTCGTTCTCCGATGACAAGTTCGATTACCACTACGTCTAGACCGTCGTTCATCATCGCTTTACTTTCCTTTAAAAATCCTGTATGCCAATTAATTCTCTTCCAGTACATAGTATTATTTTTGGTCTGTAATCGATAATTTCAACTATACATACTCAGTCTCTCGTACCATGTCCACTTGTTCACTCATTCCAATCAAATCCACGTGCCGCTTCTTCTCCATTTTTTCTCGAATGCTATCCTCCTTTATTTGTGCTTCACTGGTTTACTCCGTTCCGTTTTTAAGCGTCACTGTCGTGATTAACGTGTTCCGAAGTATTCCGCTCGTTTCTCTTGCTGTTGACTCCTCCAATACTGTCTCCGTTGATTTATGTCCTTAAAAATTAAATGAATAAATATTTTGACAACGAGAGAATGATAAGCGACGTTTTGGCCAATAATGGATGACTTTAATAAAGGTTTTGAACAAATACATGTAAGGTTTTTCGACAATCACTCAAAAAAAATTCAATGGTCGTGATTGTGCGTAAAATCTTGGATTGTGCGCGTCATATTGGATGTGTTGCGTCCACTCTTTTAAAATTTATTTTTTTATCTATTTTTTCAGTAATTTTTTCGGTTTCTAAACCATAACTCCTTCCCAACTCTTCAAAATTTGAGAAACTGCATGAGATCTTTTAACCCTTCAAATTATTTATCGATTCCGCCTTCTGAACTTTGTAGAAAAGTGTTTTTCTTGCAGGCCGTCCACGGAAAATGCAATTTTTCCAGTACAAGTATGGATTGGATTGAAGCAATAGCAACAAGTCATTCGGTGAGTCGTATTTTTCAAATTCGTCTTGATAAATCATTTACATATGTTCAGCTGCATTCCAGGAATACCAATTCAACAGCAAACTTGAAGATACTGAGACGATTTGAGAAGAAAACAGTGGAAAGACCGGTTTCTGTCGGGAGATTTGTGCTCACAGGAGTAGGAAACTGATTACGGTGGATTTCTGGTACAATCCGAGTGTCCAGTATTCCAGGACTACGTCGGCGGAGCTCTTTTCAATAAACGTAACGTCGTTTTGCCATTCCAACTCTCAGGACTGCCAACAGACAGTTGTAATTGAATACAATCAAGATGATTCCCAATATCTGGCTTACGGATTAGTTCCACCTCACAAAGCAGCAAATATGAGCTCGAAACACAAGAGAGTTTCATGCTGGAAACGTGTGCTAATGAAGAAGATGCAGCAGTACGGACAGCGCAGACAGGTGTCCGTCGGAAATTAAAGGAGACTGACGGGAAAGCAGAAATTCGTGAGGGCAGAATTTGTGCCGAAGCTGTAGATATCCCGACTTTGTTGATGGCGGCCTATTCGTGTGCAAATTCAACTAAGGATTCTCTGGAGCATCCTGCAAACCGGAGACTAAAGATTTGAGCGACACTGCTCAGACACATATGCTCTAAAGATGGCAAGGAGTCAATCATTCGTCACCCCTCCAAGTGAGCTAAAAAGTCAAAACAAGGAAACTGTCTGAAAAAACAGGCAAGAAGGCTTCCTGTTGAAACATTGCAACGTGCATCAAAATCAAGAAACGAATGGGTTACTTTTGCGCATGTGATCCCGGATTCACAGAAGATCGTTGTGAAATTTCAACGAATTGCAAATTGGGATTCTCCGGAGCTTTCTGCAAATCGGATACTGGAAGATTTTGGACATAGAGTGAGTATGGTGGACTTATAGATGAAAATTATCATAATCTTATTGCAGAATTCTCTGTTTTTTCTGCAAATTCCAAATTTGCTTTGATGGCGGAGATTGCCACGAAGATCAGATTCCTTTCTCGAAATGCTGTTATGATTGTGCGGATCACTTCGTGGATGGAATTTGCATTAGGAATGCAACAGCGAGGAATGTCTTTACGATGGATTTGACTGCATTTCTTCTGTTGCCCATTGCATGATCATTTGGAAATCGATCCAGTTCTTCACATAGCAAAGTGCTATTCAATTCTATTCAGTATACTAATTTTTCAATTGAAACGCCTTTTTTTAAAATAAAATGAGTGCTAAATGGTTTAATAAATCAACGTTTTGGCAAAAAAAAAACATATTTGAAAATACTACCGTCAATATTGTTTGATTTTTTTTATATTTCTCAAAAAGTGTCAATTTTTTATTTCGAAACTCCCGCGAAAAAACATTTCGGTCGTAATTGTGCGTAGAATCTTGGGTCGGCTCGTGCGCGTTATATTCGGTGTGTTGCGTCAAATCTAGTGTAATCGTATCTTTTCAAATTTATTTTTCAATTTATTTTCAGTATTTATTTTCAGTATTTTTCCAAGATTCTCAATCATAAAACCTTGCAAACTCTTCAAAATTTGAGAAACTAAACGAAGTTCTTATGCTTTTTAAGTTTTTTCATGATTCCGCCTTCTGAACACTGCAGAAATATGTTTTTTTAGCAGTCCGCCCACGGAAGATGTTTTTCTTGACTACAAATGCAAACTGGGGATTGAGCCAAATTATTCATCATTCTGGTAAGTCGTTTTGCCCAAACTTTTTCTAATCAGCCATTGAATTTACCTGAATTCCAGCAATATCGACAAAATAACAAAGTCGGCAATGTCATGACAAATTTGCGATAAAACTCAGTGGAAAACGCGGTTTCTGACACGAATCAGTACTCAAAAAATAGCCAAGCGTTTCGCTGTGGATTATGTAACCACTGGTCATCTCTCCGATTGAGTTGTGAATTGGAGAAAAAGAAACCGTTTCATGAAGACATGCGAAATGGCGTTTTTAGATATGATCTTGTTTTTAGATATGATCTTTCTTCGAATTGTGAAATTGTTGTGCTGGCAATGGTTACCGGGAAAAGGAATAGAACGAGGTAATTTGAGTTTTTAGAGTACCCTTTGCTCAGAATTCTCTGTTCTCACCCCATTAACCTGTCACTTTGATTGACACCTGTCACAGTCACAGTCTGAAACATCAAAGAGACAAAGAACCCGACTTATCTGCCATCTTTAGATAACAGTATCGTACAGGCCAGGTCAACCGCCCCCCCCCGCCCCCTCATCCGCACACGTGTCTGGTCCGCCCTGAAAGGTCTACCCCGCCCCGCTCACAAACAGTCCCTGTGGCCTGGTTGGACCATTTTTATTCACCGGCTGCTGCTGTGGCATAATCATGTTCCTTTTATATCCATCTGTTGGCACCGCTTAACGGGCGGTATCATCTGCTGCTGTGGCATAATCATGCTCACATTATAGCATATAGTTGGTACTGCTAGGTAGTATCGGCTGCGGCTGTGGCGCCATTGCTCTCACATTATAGCACGCAGTTAGTACTGCCGGACGTGCGGTATCAGGTACTGCTGTGGCGCCATCGCTCTCACATTATAGTAAGTACTTGGTATTGCTACTGTGGCATAATTGTGTTCGTATTATAGCATGTTGCTTTCACTGCTAAACGGGCGGTATCATCTGCTGCTGTGGCATAATCATGTTCACATTATAGCATGTAGTTGGTACTGCTAGGTGGTTACCAGATGCTGCTGTGGCGCTATCGCTCTCACATTATAGCATGCAGTTGGTACTGCCGGACGTGTGGTATCGGGTACTGCTGTGTAGCCATCGCTATCACATTATAGCATGTACTCCGTTCCGCTGCGCAGTGTTGGCTTCTGCTGTGGCGCCATCGCTCTCACACCATAGCACGCAGCCGGTAACTCTTTCTGTGCTGAGCCTCTACGTGGCGAAAGAGATCAACTGCCGGATTCCCTCTACATAACTAGTGAGACGGACTCCACTAGGGGATGACGGCAGGCTAAGAAGCACACC